>JAMZAV010008953.1:0-26573 GCA_024449915.1 Sweltsa coloradensis | reverse complement strand
TTTTTGCAACCAAATTTGTGTTTAAATTGTTATTGTTTTATTATTTTGATTATTGATTGATAATTGATTAATATAACTGTGTATGCTGTCACATATATGATAAATTATCTTATATTTGTTATCAAAACGTCATCCTAACGTTATTAGCCCATAATAAATAATGCGGTCTAAAGGACCGGGCGCGACTACTAACGTTACAAACAGGGGCGCGACTACTCTCGGGTTAAGAAGTTAAGATGCAAAGAAAAAAAAATTGTATTACTCTGGAATCAGAGATCTGTCTCTTTAATTGCTAATGCAAAAATCTAATCTAAGCCCTACTGTGTCTAAACAGTGTAACAATGCCACTGTGGTCAGGTTTCCACTCACCAGTCTCAAGTCGCTGTTGTCACAGCTGTCAGATGATCTTCTTGATCTTGCGTCAAGACTTCACCAAAGTCCACGAACACCGACCACCTGAAATCACAAAATAGTACATAATAAAATATAGTTTAAGCCTTTAAGGGTGTGCGGGTACCAGGATAAATTCCGCTGGGAGATTGAGTAAACCTTGCAATCTTTACTCGAATTTCGTACGGGCTATGTTTTCCATAGTATTGTATGCATTTCAAAACATGTTTAACTTTTTAAATACAATCCAGAAATTAAAAAATCTTTCCCGGCCGGGGGTTTGAACCTGGATCTTCCACATTTCGGGTATAAGGGCGCCTTAGCCCACTAGACTAGGAAAACGCCAAAGTCGTTGTTAGACGAGTGAGCGAGTCATGTGCTGAGTACCCGGGAACATTTGCATTTGTTTGATAATAATTGTATAGGAATAATTAATAGGGTTTTGAGTTTGGTATAAGGGCACGTCAACTGGAAGGCCATAATGCGTCACTCTAGCCTATGCTAGGCTAGAGAGGCCTTAGGTAAGGGGAAGAAAGGGAATGTTCCCGGGTACTCAACACATGGCTCAGTCACTCGTCTAACAACGACTTTAGCATTTTCCTACTATATAATTGGCCTATGCCTAGGCATATCAATCAATGTTAAATCAATTGATAGACCTTCAGTAGGCCCACATTATTTCCATATCGATCGTGATTTTGTATTTAAGACATCATCAATAGTCAATACAAATAAAATTATTATGGCCTAGAGTTTTACATGAAATTTAAACTTACCTAGATCACTACCAACTGTTGCCTCGTCCAGCTCTGGGCTGGGTCTGCATTGTAGCTAGGTAGGGCTGAGGCCTCTCCATCTTCTTCTCTCCTGCCACCACGTTTCAGTCTCCTCCTTGCTGTTTCACATCTTCCTAAAACAGATAAAAATAATGTTTTAATCTCTATGTCTATCGAATCCAACTTCTTAGTAGGAAACACAATGTCATGTCCAGGGATAGAGGGGCCTAGGGATGCTACCTAGGCCTATAAAAAATTTAAATAAATAAATAAATCCATATTTAGAGTCCTACCCACTCAAGTCACACAACTGACTTTCAGTGGGGGACAGTAAACCAAAGCGACCAAGCCAACCCTGCAGGCCCCGACGCAATCGACGAGTGAGCAATAACCAACCAAAGACGATATTTTTAATAGGAAATATAGCAATCAGTTTTCAGTGGTTATGGATAGTGCAAACATCCGCGGATCAACGCCAGAATCAACAAGACCGATTCAGAACAACTTTAAATTTATTATGTACCTCGTTGCTAGGATGGCTCAAAGTCACTGTGACAATTCCTAAGACAAGAACTGATGGACTTACTATTTATATTTACTTTATATTATATTATTATATTATTTATATTTATTTTATATTTATTTATATTATTACTATTTCAAATATTTACTTAAATGTAGTTCATTGTTGTGTCTGCATCTATGTAATTAGATTTATTTAGTTGTCCTCCTTTGTAAATCAGTTTTTATAACTGAATAGGATAGACGTTAAATAAATAAATAAATAAATAAATAAATAAATAAATAAATAAACTGTCCAAATCAGAAGTTAAAAAACTTCTGACTTTAGCGGGAATCGAACCCTGGACCTTCTGCATTGGAAGCAGGTAAGCTAACCACAAGACCAACGAGCCACACACACTAAGCTTCGTCTGAAGACTTGTCACAAACACAGTGGGTGTGAATGAGACTCCAAATAAATTTAGATCATTTACGAACAGGTGTGTGAATTTAAAAAAGGCCGAATCTATCCTCATGGTACGTAAGAATCCTTCTAGGCTGTCCTTACGATCCATCAGGGTAGACACTGTGGCTAACCTCACGGTAGTAAATTAACATGGGGAATGTTGTGACCACGCTGAAATTATATTGATTGGTTCTAGCGACGGATTTGCATTCCAGATTCAGCAAAGCGCAGTGCAGCCAACTGGAGAGTATAAAACTACACTAAATAAGGAAGTAATGGTAGTTACGTACCAAATTAATAAATAGACTAAACACCAACAAATTTACATTATTAAGCATGTTCTAATCAGATATGCAGATAAAGTATGAATGTATTATTTTAAACAAAAAGAGAAAGATTGTTAAACGTAGTCTCGCTAAACTATTGAAGTGCCAGGCGTAGTGTAGGCCTAGTACTAAAAATTCAAAAGCATAAATCAAACCTCATTCCAAAAATACGTCAAATTAGGCTGCCAATAATTAATTAGAGCTTTTGAGAAATAAATTATGTCTCCCTAACTATGCTATGAACTGTGCTCAAAGGCATAGATTATCGTTTCCAAAATACACGTAAAATAAGGCCGTTGAAAATTAATTAATGGCAATGCGTAGGGTAATTAATAATTTATCACCAAACAATTGGGTTTATACTTTATATGCCCTAATGCAAGTGCCAGGCGTAGCATGATAACTGGGCTCCAAGACTTGACATTATCAGAGAAAAATACCCTTTTTCCAAAAATACAGTTAGGCCTTGATAAATAATTAATGCTAATGACTAATTAATTATTTCTCACCAAAACTATTAGTTAGGTCATAATCATGCAGTTCCGTGACCACTTTTCGCAAGGATGGTTTGACGATTGATTTGACTACTATGGACCATTTAGAAAAAAAATAAGCCCCCATGTCCCTCCCAAAAATCCCGGCAATTTTTACTAGAGGCCAAAATCCAATATGGCTGCCGGGCACACTCTTGAAAAATTAAATTTTGAACCAGAGCAAGTAGAATCAAGTACAAATACATTTTTTTGTTTAAACTGACCAAAAGGATTCTGAATATGATATTAGTTTGACGCTACAACGCCATTTTGAACCAGAAATACAAGATGGCCACCGGCGCCACTGTGGAAAATTAAGTATTGAACCAGAGCATCTAGAATCAAGTACAAATACACTTTTTCTTGTAAATAGACCATACGGATTCAGAATATGACGTTAATTTGACGTTACAATATCATTTTGACTAATAAATCAAAAATGGCCGACATCCAGTGTAGCAAACGTTTTACGTTTGTACTTAAGCAAGTACTCCCACAAGGATCTCTTGCTGTAAAGTACCATCATTTTACCATGAGATAGTATGTTAGTAAATTTTCTATTACAAATGACACCGCAACCTCGACCGCAACGTAAATAAAAACAGAATTTAAGACGTCGTAAATTGTCTTTCTTTGAAAATTAACGTTATTTTACCACTGTAACACTGTTTTGACTTGGTAATTAAGACAAAAATTTGCCCCCGAGAGGTGTGATCTATCTGAATTGGGGCATCCTGCCATATTATATTAAGAATCAGACGATTCTGTGCAATTCCCCATTTTCTTCAGTAAAATATCCTCCAACAGTTGCTGTCATCATCCTCCGCTCTCTTTCAACTGGCCCTTGTGCAGGTAGATGAGCTGGGAGAGCAGGTAGCCTGTGGTGGACAAACGACACTCACAAGTTCCCAACCACCCCAAGTGGTGAGAGGGGGTCCTTCTTGGAAGGGTGGGCACAAAATACGTACGTAGTTTGCACGGAGGCGGTTTTGGGGTCAGGCTATCTGCACTGGGGGGAGTAGGTAAATGATTTTGTTTTTTCAGTGTTCTCCATTCTATAGTACCTGCCCTGAATCAAGTCTATTCCGGACCTGAGATCTGTTGTCGGGCACAAAATTTTTGCCACCCGGTAAAAACACGACTTTCTACTTTTGCCGTAAAAGCCTGATTTAGCATCACAGCTACCAGCATTTTAGCTGACAATACAATCTGCCATCTCGTAAATTTTTTACAGTACACACCATAAAGGTCTTCTGCTTCCTTTGAAACAGAGCATTCCTTTCAGCTGCCGCGCATATGTTCAGTATCGGCAGTATAAAATGACAACAGGCCAGTTAGCCGGGGTTGCCTGAAATAGCTGAGTGAAGCAGTACAAAAGAAGCGGCTGTCAGCATCGCCCAGAAGTCAGAAAGTATTTTCCTACCTATTTTTTGTACGCAAAAAAAACCACGCACATGGCGCGCCACTAGGGGCCATTGGAAAAGGCATAAAATGATGAGGGACGGGCAACCTGGGGGGATATTTTCTGAGAAAACAGTATTTAAGAAAAACCCGTCTGATTCCAAAAAAGTATGGCAGGGATCCCCCGAGTCAGATATAACTATTTCTCCGGGCAAAATTTGGGTTTTTAATTACCACGTTACAGTGGTAAAACAACGAAATTTTAAAACCGAAAGAAAAATTTGTGATTCATAAATTGGAAATTTAGTTTAAGTCTTTGAAATAGAAAATTTAAAAACCTACATCTCAGGGTAAAATGTGGTACTTTACAGCAAGAATCCTTTGGGAGTACTTGCTTAAGTACAAACTTTAAAACGTTTGTACACTGGATGTGGGCCTTTTTTTATTTTATCAAAATGATATTGAACGTCAAATTAACGTTCATATTCTAAATCCGAGGTCTTTTACAAAAAAAAAGTGTATTTGTATTGATCAGAGCTTGGTTAATATTTAAATTTTTCCACAGGGGCCCCGGTGGCCATCTTGTTTTCGGGTTTCAAAATGGCGTCGTGCGTCAAATAAATCATTTCAGAATCCTTTTGGCAGTTTAAAAAAAAAAAATGTATTTTGTACTTGATTCTACTTGCTCTGGTTCAAAAATTTAATTTTTTTAAAGAGTGTGCCCGGAACCCAAATTTTTGGATTTTGGCCTCTAGAAAAAAATTCCCGGGTTTTTGGGGGGGGAAATGGGGGGCTTATTTTTTCAAAATGGTCCATAGTATCAAATAAATCGTCAAACCACCCTTTGCAAAAAAAGTGGTCACGGAACCATGATTATGACCTAACTATATGAAAGTCCGGGCAAAGCTGATAAGGGCCCCAAAGGTTGACAATAGATCTAAGGCCAAATTAGCCTATATTATAAATCTATCTTTTTTTAATTTAGCTAGATATTACTTTTTTTTATGTAATGTGAAAGGTTAAACGGTATATTTAGTATTTACTATCCAATTCCTAGCCTACTGCATAAGTCTCGTAGCCCATCACCTTTTAAATTTAAAAATTTTTAAAATTTCATTGGAATACGCCCACATCAGAGCTCCAGCCTAGGTGCTTTTATTATTATTATTTTTTTGGATGTTTTTCATAAAACCCGGTTAAAACCGGAGCTAAAATGTTGAGGACTTACGTAAAGTATTTCCATGTGTACCTTTAATACATTTTTATTTTTGTCTTAACTCTAACTAAAAAAAAAGTCTTTTATAAATGTAAATTGTTTGTAGATGATGTTTTTTTCTGCGGGTTTAACGGTCTTTTGGCCGATTTCTCGTCGCCATCCTAGCTTTTGCTCTTGGATAGGGGGAAACCACGAAAAACCATTCAGGAGGGAAGCTTTTTTGGAATTCCCGAAGTATCTTTCTAGTTTAGAAATTTTACGAACTATTCACACGTTTTGAGTATTACTCCCCTTTTGAGCTCGATGTATACTTTGGGTTGAAATCTTTTGTTTAATGTTTTATGTATTTTCTTCGGTAGATGCCTTTGGTGATATAAAAATGGGATTGTATTTCCCTTTTTTCTGTTTCCCATCTTTTGATCCATTGCAATTTCAATACTTTCAATTTTTTTTCTTCCACGGGTCTCGACGTTATGGACATTGGGGATAGAAAAGTCGAAAGGGTAGTTTCTTGTTTTTTTTGTTAATTATTTTTTAAACCCCCGGTCTGTTTGGTACGTTGGTCTGTTATAATGTGGCGGTCGTATATAATTTAAATCTTTACTTAGTACTTTTCGGGGTTTGTATTGTAGTAAGGTGTGTTTGTGTCAATGGGTGTACTTGTTTTGCTAGTTTTGAGGAATAAGTTAGCATTTGGTTATGTCTGTATAGGAAATCTTTTGACATAGGATTGCCCCGGATATGAGTTTCGTTTGTTTCCCCCCTTTGCACTACATTTTCTACATTGATCGTTTACTTTTTCACATTTTGTATTATGTTTTTTTTATAATTGTTGTCGCAATCACTTGTTTTGAATAGCCATCAAAAAACCCTCTGTTTCTCCAAATAGCCCCCTTTGTTTAACCACCATTTGATGCTTTAATTCTACGTGACCTTTGTGTAGTTTCATCTAATTTTTTGTGTGGGGTCTTTCTGGAGACTAACCTTTGAAGGTCATTTAGATTTTTCCCTTGTAGATTAAATTTTTCGTTTGCTAGATTGAGTGGAGTTAATGTTTGTCAGCTACACCAGCCCTATGCAGGTGGTTGGTTGCCTTTGTAAAAAATATTTTCTTAAAGTCTATTTTTTAAAATTTATAATTTGTTCAGATCAAGGCCCCATCTCCTTTTCTCTTGGAAGTGTCAACTCTCTTTTGCTGTTTTGGGAAATGATTCTGTGTTTGGTAAGTGTAGTACGATTTAAATATTTCCAACGCTGGATGTCTGTCTGCGTCCTTTTAAGATTCCAAATGAATATGTCAGTACGGGTACAGCATATGTATTTTTGCTGTATCTTTTTTTTTACCTTTTATTTGCGTCTGAGGATGATTTTAGCGTTTTTTGTATGATCTATAAATTTTTCTTTAAAAACTTTATGTTCAATTCGGCAGTTTGTGAGAATCCTAATATTTGGAACATCTTTTATCGTCCATTATTCCAATCCATTTTCCCTCATCTAGCTGGAAAAATTTTCTGCTTGTTAAAACCTTTCCCTTTTTGATATGTACGTCTTACATTTGTCACTCCAAACTCCATGCAGATATCTTGTAAATTCTAATGTTGTATTGACTAGACTGTTTTGTTTAGCAAAATTTGATGCATACAACTTTAGGTCATCCATGAGAATAGGGGGGAAATTGTGTGACATACCACATTATTGTCCTTAATTTTAAAACCAGTCGATTCGTTTAAACATATGTGACAGTGGGTTTAAAGACAGACAAAACCATAATGCACTAATGAGTCACCTTGGAAAATGCCCCGTTTAATTTGTATTTGGGTCTGAGTTATCGCTGTTTTTCATATTTTTTTTTTAGTGTTGTTCCATGTCTCCATTAGTCTTTAAAAAATTTACAATTACTGGGTTGATTTTATATATTTGAAAATCTGAATAAGCCCGTGTGTGGGGTTTAGTCAAGGGTTTCTTTAGTCAAAGTAGTTTACGTGAATATTTTTTTTCTTATTGGTGCCTGTTTATTACAGTAGAGTCAATAATAAGTTGTTCTTTTTCATCCCTGTGAGTTTTTACAGCTCCTTTTTGTTCCCCAGCCATGAATTTTGTTCTTCGGGAATGATTATATAAATTTATTTTTTTAGCATGAATAAAAATTTTTTTATATAAATAAAAAATAAATAAATAAATTTTATTTGAGCTGCCCCCCTCAGTTATATAACTGATTTCATGTACATGTAATTGGCCGATATTTACTTGGGGTTCTTCGTGCATTGTCCTTTGGTTTAGAAAGGTTACTCCTTCAGTAAAGAATTCGGTATTTTTTTAAATCCATTTATAAACTCGTTAGACATTTTCTAAATTTGATTATGAGTGTATTGAATTTTTATCAAAAATTTAATATTATCATTACCCGGTGCTTTCCGCTATGTGTACACTGATTGTCGACTTTAATTCATCAATAGTTTTACCTTCGAATCTCATTCATTAAATCGCTCATCCCAGCTTTTCATCTTGAATCCATTTGCTCCCGGTTGTGTGTACCGGTTACCCCAATTCCTGTCCAAAAAAATCTTCTATCTCTGTCTTTGTTGGTGTTCCATTTCCCATTTTTCTTTGGTACTAGATAGTTTTGGTAAAACTGTTTTTCCTTTTCTTTAAACATTCGGTTTTGTTCTTTTTTAATAATACATTTTTATATCTTTTTAATCCTTGCTAGAGCACTTACTTTTTTTAAATGTATCCAAAATATTCGGAATGAATTCGTGAAGGTTTCAGCTTTGGGGAACCTTGAATCTTTTAAATATATTTTGGAGTATCTTATCACTTTTGATCGTTTCCCATTCGGTATTGTTCCCGTCAAAAGTATCTCTCCCAAACTAACGTCTCCCTAGTCGCTTTTCCCATTTTGTACTTTTTTTCCTTTCCCGTTTTGTCTTGAAGATGTTGCAGATTTTACCTTTAAGCCCAAAATTAACCCCTGCTACAGCGCCCCAAAAAATTGCCGCCATGAACGTCGCAAATGATAGTTGTCTTTTGGGGTTTTTGTAAAAATTTTTTTGTTTTCTTATGTGTACCCCTGTCTTTATTTCCTTTGAATGTTTTGGGGTTTTGGTATGTATGGGTTTTTGTTTGGTTGTATGTGCGCAAAAATCTGACATGGCTTTGTAAATGCTAAAAGCAGGGGTTCTTTAGATTGATCATGTCAGGTGTATTTTCTATTGCGTTATGCTATCTACCCCCTTGTGTTTTATCGTTAGTTGTTTGGGACTTGATCTTCTTGGGTTTGGTTTGGGATTTCTAGTGGTTCTGGAGTTCGGTAGGCCTGGGCGTTCTGGTAGGGCTGGATGTTCTGGTAGGCCTGGACGTTCTGAAATCTGGATGTTCTGGTTTGGGCTGGATTCTGATAGGTCGGCGTTTGGTTGGTCTGGAAGTTTGGTGTGTCTGGTAGATTTTAAAGTTCTTGCAGGTATGGCAATACCGGTATTTCCCGGGATTTTAGAGCTTGGTATGAAGTGGTCTTTTCTTTGCTGTCCCCTGCTGATTATTGCCGTTTACTTTATGGCGTAGTTCGTTTTTTCACTTGCGTTTTTAAATTTTATTTTAATATGTTTACTGGTAACATTTATTTTTAAAATAAATTTTTTCTTTTGGGCATATTCTTGTTCACTTACTTCTAAAAAGGAATTCCAAAAAAAACTCCCTATGGAGCTTTGTCGAAACCATTAAAACGTCTCTAAAAACGTTACCCCATAATAGCACGCATCACACAAAGTTAAATCTTCTGCCATTTGATCGCTGCTCATTTTTCCCCTTTGGTGGTCTGTAATGATTCCATTCGAAACATCCTCGTCGTAATTCCCTATTTTCCCGTTCTAGATAAATTATTCTACTATTGTCAAAGCACCTATTATTTTTTATTGTTTATAAAGTCAATGCACTTAAAAAAAATGAAAAACACTTTTTTCAATGATTTATCAATTTCAGGGCGGTGATGAGGGCCCTTTCAAAAACCCCGCCTTTTCGTTTTTATAAATTTTTCTTATTTGACAAATTTTGAAAACTTTAAACTTCTCGATTTGCAAAATAATTAACGGGGCTTAAAAAATGCTAAATATTATATATTTTAGATATATTTCCTTTCGAAATTAAAAAAAGCCTCTAAAGAATATAGCCTACCACTAACTGTCAAAAAATTTAAAAAAATTCAAATGTTCATCAATTTTTAGCCTAGGTTTTCAATCAATATAACTACAAAATAATGGGAAAAATAAATAAAAACTAATCTTCCCCTTCAATGTCCTTTAGTAGTCACAGAATCAAAAATGCAGTCAAAATTTGAGATGGAATGCTTTATTCAGCGGGAAAAAAAATTTAACCCGAATTTTCTCGAGCGGACTTTCTTGTAAACCCCCAAAAATGTTGGGATTATATTTTATTATATTATTATTTTTATTTTTATGGGCCCTAACCCGGCTAATATGAAAAAGTATAATTATGTATTTAAATGGAGATGAATAAGACTTATCTTATCTCATCAGGGAACAATATCCTTATTCCAAAAACAAATCAAGTTAGTCCCTTTGATGAATAATTTAACGTAATTCTAATTAGGCCACTAATTTAATTATTTCTCAACGAAACTATGCAAGTGCCAGGCGTAGCATGATAACTGGGCTCCAAGGCATGAAATTATCAGTTGGAAAAGTATCCTCATTCCAAAAATCCAAGTCAAATTAGGCTGTCACTAGTTATTATTTTTTTATTCCATTTTTTACATTTGTTAAGTTATATTTCAACAGGTGGAGGTGCCTTGAATGAGTGTCATATTTTGTTGATGTTTATTCTTTACATTTATAAATTTATATTGTATGGGATTGGGGATTTGGAGAAATCTAGGATATTTATTAATTGTTGTACACTATATAAAATGTAATGCGTTCATTTATTGTGTTTCAATTCAAGTTATTTATGATAATTGTACAATTTTAAATGTAGGGTTTTCTCGAACTGAAAAGCCCAGATAATAATATGTTATACTTATGTTGAAGTATTATTTACAATTTTATATTTAACTTTATTTGCCGAAACCGGCAAATACACGATTAGACAGAATAAAAACTATCATTATGACAATTATCATGATTAGTCTTAGAACATTAGCTCAAATTTATGTAGTGATAGTTCTTTGTCAAATGCCTGATATATATAATACTCGTATCTGGTGAAGAGCTCGGATGATGATGATGATGATACTTGCGGAAAACTGTGCAACACAGCAACTTAATTAATTTGGCAAAATATGACATGAAAATTAACCTTATGGTAAATCTTGTCATACATTCGAGCAATACAAAAGTTGGCATTGTGCAATAAAAATATACATAATACGTGATATATACAATATGATAATACAATATACAATTAATTATTGTTTTATGTAGAAAAGGCCTAAAAATGTTAATTGACGGTTTGGTTTGAAACGGTTATAGGCCCTAAGTATTTGTAACCAAGCAAATTAATGTTAACATTTGCATTCTTCTCTCTTGATAAGGATGAGTATTTATTACTACATTTAACGCTTATTGCACAATAGTATCAAACTCATTCCATCTATTTTTTTAACATCCCACTTTATTATTGTGCAGTAAAAGCAACTGTGGTTACATCACGATTTTCAACAAGTAATGTTATTTTTTTTAAATAAACCATTTTTTTCACTTACACTAGGTGTTGCAAGTTTGACACTAGTTAGTCCCCATCATTACATTGAAATACTCTAGATGACTATAACCAAATCCTTTCATTTTAGCCATTTCGTATTTTGAGCGGTAACATTGTCACATAGTAGGCCTGCACACTTGAATTCATATTCTTTGCATTGTATTTCGCCTAGACTCAAACCATTGCCCAGAACAAAACAATCCCCTATGTGAATCCATCGACAACAGAGTGCACACACAACCCAATCTTGTATTTCCTCGTTCCCTTCAACCCACTGTAAAGGCACATCTCAGCAATATTATGAGAAAATTCCAAGCAACGAGCTTGCAGCACTTTTCTGTAATGTGATACATTGAATCGAAGGAACAGTTCTCTTTTGAAATGAGGCACGACATATACAAGCCACAACTTGAACCATGATGCTGAAGGGGGTAACTTTGAGGTTTGAATACAAATGTGTCTACGTTCAAGTCTTCCCCAGTTAACCTCTTTTTGACGCCATCAAAGTTAAAATTTGTTCAACGAGAGGCCCTACTTTCTGCTTTGGGTCACTCATCACCAATCTTTTGCTGCATTTTTGTTGGTAGCGAATCAAAATAATAAAATTATTTTGCCTCGACATTAGTAGCAAACAAACAATGCAACGTAAACGAGCATTAAAAGAAATCTCTAGTGTGTTCGATCTTCTGTAAACAAAACGCTAGTTACTGGTGATGATTCATCTAGCAACAGTTTAGTAGCATCCTCAACAGGTACATATAAGATGTTCTGCTCTTCTTTTATGTGCGTTGATACACAGGCATCAATCAAGTGAAATGACAGCCAATTATCTGTTGACAGAATCCTAAAATCCTCATTGTTAAGAACAATTTTCTTAAAAATCGCAACGGCGAACCAGCGTCCAACTTCTTTCGAGTAATATTCAGGACGCATGAAAACACAATTTTTCATTGCCCTTGGGTGAGGGTAATTTAATGATATCGGTTTAGGAGTGATATCAATGTGTTTAGTGGGCGCTATGTCCTTTACTGGATTAAACATTGATTTACTAATAAATATTACATCAGAGGTTTCCACAGCACTATTTGCAGTTATATTTTCTACACTCAACAATTTCTTGACTGAACGTCTTTGGCGTATCGCATTCACCTACTGTTTTGTCATTTGGATTTATGTCATCTATTGGATTCCGTTTTGACTCACGCTTGTTAGGATCGTCAGTTTCATTTTCATTGTCGTCTTGTAAAGCCTTAGAGCCGCGTATTTGAAGGAAACTACTACGTTTAAAATAACCAATGCTTTTGTTTCTTGCACTTTTTCTTCCCCCACGCCTCTTCTACATGAGGATTGTCTGGATCAGAGTGTTGACTTCGCTCTTTTCACTGTTAACACCGTTTACAGTTGAACTATGCACGAATTCTGTTTCGTCGCCACATGTCTGAAGATGTTTCCTTTTATTGTTCTTGGGCACCTCGATCTCAAGCCTTTTACATTGGACAAACACTTGTTTTTTTTAATCTTTTCAATGAAAAGGCCAGCTTGCAAGTTCACTTCACTGTCAAGGACCTCTTTTTTCACGCAATCAAACCATTTGTCTACGGTTGCATTACTTAAACTTGTTTTTTGAGTTCCTTGAAGAGTTTTTACATCAAGTACAAGGCCGGTCCACAAAGGAACAAATGGCATCCAATGTTCAACAATGAACTTGGCAAACTCTTCACAAAAGAGCTCGTTTTTACCTTCATCATTATTCAATTTCTTGGTTTGAGCCTTAATTTCATAAAACAGTTATAAAAAATGTTTATAAAATGGACTGCTATCATAGATCTTGCCACTCGAGTGTTGATCTTCGTTGTCGACAAGTAACGAGAGTCAACTTCCTCCTCGTTGACGGAAGCCATTTCGTTCTGAGCTAATCTAGCGAACTTGCTTCATTCACGGCATCATTTTTGAATGGATCAACTATAACAAGGATGAAATCTGAAAAAGTTTGTTTAAGAGTTGACAAGGTGTTTGATAACACAAGCAGAGCAAATCCCTCCATAATAAACTTCTTTCTTTTGCGGCAAACCTTCTTCGATTTCAGCTGCGTTGATACATTTTTCATGAAATGGCTGCAACAGCAATGCACAATAACGAGTGACGGATGTCAGAAGGCGCTCACTCATTACAACCAGTGATCACACAGTCACAATGTAAATATTGTAGAATCGACATTTTGTTCCATCCGTGAATAAATGTGGATATTATCGCCCAGTTCCAATCTACTACGGCGCACCTAAACGGAAACAATCTCGTAAACTTACTGAACCAGTAATACTTAGCCAAAAATTTCCGATAGTGAGGCCATCATTCTTACAGCGGATCATTTCCAGCGTAGGTAATATTACATTGTTGATCTTGACAACGCAGGCATAGTAAAAAATTCGACTGCAATGGGAAAAACACGGCTGTCGTATAACTTTACCCGTGGCATCGATGTAAATTTCTACGCCACCTTTTCCCAAACAGCGTTGCAGGATATCCCACTGATGCTTACTATACATATATATACACAATGGCTCGCCCACCTCCTGGATGTAAACAGAGCAGGCATCGAGGTTTAGTTGCTCTTCCCGTCGTCTGAGCATTACATCGTAAATGTCGTCAGAGTGAAAGTATCGAGAAACCTTGTCTTCGGACTTGGCTTTCTGTACAGAGAGAGAGGATATCCCCTATGTTTCCAAATCGTACAGATTCGACGTCGGCCTTCTCAATAGATTTTAAATGAAAATTAATCGGTTTTTGCTCTTCCAAGTTTTTTTGTAATGCGCAGCGCTCGATACCTCTCAAATTTTCTTGCCGCCATGGTTTTCATGTTCGATTTCATCACCGATGACAAATACGTTACCGGTATAGCTTTCTGGCCCAGATGCAATTACTTCCAACTTGAAAGATTTACAGTTGGAATGCCTACACTTTGCATAGTCGACAAATGTTCCATTTTTACGCATTTGTAGGCCACGAAATGACAATGAACAACAAATATTGAACTTCTCCCTCAATGTTCTCTTTGAGTAAATATGGAACTTTTCAGAAGAAAATGCACAACGACCCTCATTAACCAGGTGGGGAAACAAAAAGCTGCCTAGGCCTAATCCATTATTATTTATTAAATATTGTTTGAGGCTTCTGAACAGTCTTCACATGAGCGGTAGACTCAAGTTTGAGTTTCACTTCATTTTCTATTCTCCTACAATATACAAACTTCACTCCACACATTGAAACAAATCAAATCAGAATCGCCGCAATGAATACGAGATATTCCGTCATACTTGCCAAGATTAGTATTTGAAACAAAAGTCTTGGATATTAGGCTTATGTGTATCGTACCTTCAGGGCAAAAGACTCTGAACTCAATCTTGCAATCACAGAACCCGTCATCACTTTTACACAAGTCAAATAAAAACGATGCAAATATCCCACTTTGCATAGTAGAATCATTTAGTGCTGGGATGAATTCTATAATTTTCCTGTTTCTACATCTAAACCCAGCCATTTATTGTTCTGATCTAAACATAGTCTGTTATAAATTCAAATCTGGATCCTCTTTTAGCTTAGCTTCCCACTCTTCGAATGAGAATTTCCATTCGTATGCAATATGTGGCAATGCTTTCAAATTAGGTACTTTGATCTTCTCACATTGAAAGATTTCCCATAGGCTAACATTTCTCCCGGTGACACGGGAATCCAGGGTGTCTTAAATCCATCTTGAATTACCTTGTGTAGCAGCTAGCATCTACCCAGACAGAAGAGGTCCCGAGTCACTTATATATTGTCGATTATTATACCATCATAACGGCGTCAAATCCGTCATATGCTATAAAACCAAGGTAGACATTATTATTATTAGTCAATGATAGCCATTGTAATAAAAGTATTCCCCGACTGGGGATCGAACCCAGAACCTCTGGCTTAACGAGCTCCAATTGAGCTAGGTACCGAGACATAAGACGTACCTTCATTAACTGCTATTATGTGCTTTTATGGGCTTATGCTTAAAAAAACTTATATTCATACTACCCAACTCATTAGAGATGAGAAGTGATTGGATTTTTCCATGTGTTCTTTCAGTAATGACAGCTATATTGCAGTCTTCTGTTCGATTCATATCATGGATGCCACAGTCACAACAAATAGCAGTTTAATGAAGGTATGTCTTATGTCTCGGTACCGGTAGCTCAATTAGTATGCTATGGTGCGTTAAGCCAGAGGTTCTGGGTTCGATCCCCAGTCGGGCATACTTTTATTACAATTGCTATCATGGCTAAAAATGTCCTCAAAGTGTACGTAATTATGCTTTTAAAAAACGTGTAGGCCTAGGTATTCATTATTAATTATTATTACTATTACTATTAATCTATTATTAATAACGAAAATA
Organism: Sweltsa coloradensis; assembly: GCA_024449915.1. Lineage (NCBI taxonomy): Eukaryota > Metazoa > Arthropoda > Insecta > Plecoptera > Chloroperlidae > Sweltsa > Sweltsa coloradensis. Next base: position 10,829 of record JAMZAV010008953.1, on the reverse strand, counting down.
TTCATGTGTTCTAGGCTACGTATGTTATAAACAAATATTAAATCTTCAACTACGGTACCTATTCAAAAGACTAGGCATTCATTCTCAACAAAGACAGTGCAAAACAAATAAAAACAAGGCATTTGTTGAAGATTGAATATTTGTTTAAAAAACTCATAACGCACGATTATTTTCCTAAAGTTTAGGATAACAAGTAAATGAGTGAATGATAAAACTTAAATATTAACAATTCATAGCAAGTAGCCTACCGCTGACCGGTAGGCCTACTTTAGTTTATAACCAATAATTATCGAGACAAGCAATGAACACATCCTTTATCAAGAAACAAACTTTTTAAAATGTAAAAATGATGAAGACAATTAATTAGACAAAGACATAGGCCTAGGTATTCACAAGGAATAATTTGCTGTTTTTTGTTTTACCATTGGAATATTGTGTGTGGTAAATGTCCTTGATCACTGTTTCATTTAAAAAAAACTTGTTTCAAGATCATAGACAACAAAAGAGTAGGCCTAGGCCTAAATGTAATATATTATTATCTGTGAATTGATAAAGGCCTCCTTATAGATAACAAAGTAGCATTATTAATTTTGAAAAGCCTAACTTGACTTTTGCATTTGGAATGATAAGACTCAAAGTCAGCCAGGTTCGAACGACCTTCAAAATGGTCACGTGATCACAGTAGGGCCTATACCAATAATATACAGTAGCGAAACTCGCTAGCAAAACACGCTGTTAAACCATCACGCGCGCCCCTAGCGAAAGAGAGACTCTTACTAACGATGACTGGCTACAGCAGAGTCGATAAAGTTTCCCGTTGCGTTGTCCAATGGGGAAACTTCTTTCCTAAGTCTGGCACTAAGTATAGGTTCAGTGAGAATTGATCAGGCTAGTGTTGGGACTTGAAAATTTTCACGTGAAAATTTTCATGAAAAATTTCAATTCATTGAAAATTTTCAAGGGCCGTGAAATGAAAATTTTCAAGTTTTTATTTTTATAATGTTGTTTAATTATACAGTTGGTATTTGTATTTAGTATTTGGCTAGCCTCTTGCACAGCAACAGGCCTAATGCATGCTGGCGCCTAGCCTAGAACAGAGGCATTGACATAGGCCTAGAAAGTTTGTCAATGTGGGAGCTAGGTCACATTGCAAATATGAAGCCTGCAAATGAAGGTCTAGAGCTAACTTATTATTTTTGTAGGTTGTTTAGGCAATAGTCTGATTGGGCCCTAACCAGATAAAATCCATCTTTAATTAGCACAAATGCTAGAGGGTTATGCAGAACTTAAATGCCTAGGGTAGGGCCTACCTTAGTGGAATGGAAAGACCGGTACAAATATTACTTTGGTGTGAGGTCTTCGCCTCGAATTAGTCTGTAGGTACCGTATTGTTTGTAGTGACTACTAGGAAGCTTTTCAAATCCTTTTTCAGGCGCGTTGTTGGATTTAAGCGTAATTTTTTTTAAACAAAAAAAAAGCGTAAAATTGCTATTTTCACGAAAAATTATTTTTCGATTGCGCTCATAAAAGTGGCGGTTCTAAGTTCAGAGATTTCGAGGGCCTCCAGAAAATTTCATCGCAATTGGAGTATTGGTTTAGCCGGAATCGTGTTAACAAACAGACAAAAATACAAAAATAAAATCCGGATTTTTTTCTCCAGTGTATTGAAATGGAATCTTCGCTTCGCTCGCTACGCTCATCCAATAATCTAGGCTTTCTCTTAACCACCCGAAACGTTGGGTGTATTTTTTACATTTTGATATAGGCTAGGCCTACTAATATGTTTTATATTGCTTTAGTTTCCATCATTCATGTTGGATACTATCCCAATTCAATATTCAACATTTTTGTCTTAACGATTATTTTATAATGTAGGCCTATTTCGCTATTTGCAAATTGCAAGAATAAAATTAATCAACAAGATATTGCATATTAGACAGGCCTATTCCACCTCAGCCTGAGTCCCACTGTAGGCCTACATCCTTGATAGAAATAAATTATTTTTGGATGAGCGTAGCGAAGATTCCATTTCACTACACTGGAGAAAAAAATCCGGAATGTTTTTCTTTCTTTTTTTTTTCTGTTTGTATTATTGTGTGTTTGTTTACACGATTCCGGCTAAACCGATACTCTAATTACGATGAAATTTTATGGAGACCTTCGAAATCTCTGAACTTAGAACTGCCACGTTTTTTAGCGCAATCGGAAAATTATTTCTCATTAAAATTGCAATTTACGATTTTTTTTATTTTTAAAAAAATTCTTCAGCTTATAACACCTACATGCATTATTCGATTTTTATGATTTTTCACAGAACCTTAATTTTATGAATTTATATATTCGTGTGAAATTTGAGCGCAATCGAATAATTATTTCTTATAAAAATCGCAATTTTTCGATTTTTTATTTTTTTGAAATTAGTACGATTAATTAAAAAATTTAGAATTTAAGTTATGTTTTATAAAATTTAATTTAATTTAAAAAAAATCTTCAACTTAGTAATTGCGTCGGGCCTGCAGGGTTGGCTTGGTCGCTTTGATTTAAAGTCCCCCACTGAAAATCAGTTTTATAACTGAGTGGGCAGACTCTAAATAAAAATTGATTTATTTATTTTATTTATCACATGGCAGCTCATGCACCAATTACGCTCATCCATCAACGCGGCAGGACTTGAGCGTTTTCCTAGTACCTATTTATAATATGGTAAAATACAGTTCAAATAACAGATTAACAAACCTTGAAAATTTTCACGAAAATTTTCATGAAATTTTCAAGATTATTTTTTTTCATGAAAATTCCCATCACTAATCAGGCCTACTCATTAGCACTAATTAATTATTTTTCAAAGTCCTTAGGGCCTAGGCCTACTTGACTTGTATTTTTGGAATAAGGATAGGCTACTGTCCCTATTGATAATTTCATGTAGTGGAGCCCAGTAATCATGCTAAGCCTGGCACTTGCATATTTCGGTGAGAATAAATTAATCAGGCCTAGCTACTCATTAGGCCTACCATCAATTACTTCCTAATTTTCTAATGATTAATTTGACTTGTATTTTTGGAATGAGGATAAGGCCTACTTTTTCAAAAACTAATATTAATTAGGCTGTGGATATTCGCACGGTCAGCCGTACGACTAGTGCAAAATTATTCTTACGGTCAATGATCTGATTGGATAAAGGCGCGCCGTCCCGTAATAAAAGTGTCGTCCTTCCGTCGTCCTTTTTTGCTGTTTTAGTAACAACAAAAAAACATCAAGACCTTTAACATCGCTACCTATTTTAAACGCGAGTTCTTTTTGGTAGGCCTAGGCCTAAATGTCGTCGTCCTTTTTGCTGTTTTGGTAACAAAAAAATCTTCCAAGACCTTTAACGTTGCTATTTTAAACAAAAGTCCTTTTTCGGTTGTCGTCCCTAGTTTTTTGCTGTTTTATTAACAACAAAAAACCTTCCAAGACCTTTAACGTTTCTATTTTAAACAAAATTCCTTTTTAGGCTGCCTACCTACACGTCGAGGTGTAAAGATAAGGCTTTTCCTTAACATAGGCCTAGGCCAGCACTTTTTAAACGCTTTTATTATCTAGATTCTAGAATTGTGTTTGCGACGGGGCCGAATGTAGTGAAATCATTTGCAGAAAAAACATGGACCCAAATAGAATGGTAAAAAAACCCGACCATTTACGAAAATTTGAACCGCCGACCTTTCGCATAGAATTTGGACGCGCTAGGCCTACCACTCTGCCATTTTGCAATGCACTGTGATATTTGTTCAGCTATTGGCCTAGTTAGGTGGTATCGTACGGCTGACCGTACGAATAATTTTGCACTAGTCGTACGGCTGACCGTGCGAATATCCACTGCGTATTACCGTAATCAATTTATGCCTGGGGAACCAGTTATCATGCTACACCTGGCATGGAGGTTTTGAGGGGACATGAATATTAGGCATATGGCATTGGCCTATCCTAAAGTCTAAGCTCTAGGCCTACAATAGCCTGGCTTAATAGGCCAGCCTAGGCCTAGGCCTAGGCCTAGGCTATAACAAGGCCGCTTTGCTAGGCCCTACGCTTATCCAAAAATCATCTGGGCCGAGCTATAATCAAGCAATTTAAATTAAGAGCCAATTTATAATAGATTAATAACTTACCGAAGGCTTATATAGCCTAGGCCTATAACATAACATAACATAACATTTCTTACGGTTGCAAATGGGCCCTTCCGCCCGGTGGCAACCACTCACTCCCCCCAGACCTAATTACTGTCCCCCCCTAAAATGATCTAAATTCCCTTAAAGACCCACTACCTACAATATCCCCCGGCAAGTCATTCCATTCCCTAACAGTCCTTTCCATGAAACCATACCGACCCAGATCCGTTCTTACTACTTGACGCTGGAACTTCCATGAATGATCCCCCCTTCCCCTGTAAAGCCCCTCTTGTAGCCTATTGCGGATGTCCCCCCACCCCCTACTTCCCCTAGCTGCCCTGTACATATTGCACAACCTAACCTCCCTTCTTCTTCCCTCTAATGACTCCCACCCCAACTCTCCTAGCATTGCAGTGACACTGTCATATACTCTCTCTACATTCCCCTTATCATCCTCTTCCCACCGCCACCGCCTAACCTTTCCCGTAACCCTTCTTGCCGCCCTACGTTGGACTTTCTCTACTTCCAAAACCTCCCCCAACTTATACGGATCCCATGCCGCCGCCCCATACTCCAGGACAGGTCTAACCACTACCTTATATGCCCGATCTTTAACCTCCCGGCTGGCCCCTCTTAGATTTCTCATAACAAAACCCAGAGCCCTATTTCCCTTCTTAACAACTTCTTGCACCTGATCCCCCCAACCCAAATCCTCTGCCAACATCACCCCTAAGTACTTATACGTTCCTACTTTCTCCATAACAGCCCCCATTAAAGTGTACGTCCTACCTACCTTAATTATTCTTCGCGAGAAACCAACCACCTTACATTTACCTATGTTCAAACCCATCTTATTTGCTGTGACCCATTCCTCTATTTACCCCCAGATCTGCCTGCAACAACCTAACATCCTCAATCCCCCTTATTGCTCTATACAAAACACAATCATCTGCAAATAATCTTATTCTTGATGTTATTTCCCTGCCCTATGTCATTTATAAACATAATAAACAACAAAGGTCCTAACACTGAGCCCTGCGGTACCCCCGATGTAACCTCTATACTATGTGACAAGGTACCCCCAACCCTAACCCTCTGAGACCTACCTCTCAAGAAATCTCCAACCCACCTCACCACTCCTTTATCCCCCACCACATTGTTTACCTTCTCCATTAGCAAATCGTGCGAGACTTTATCAAAAGCCTTTTCAAAATCTAGAAAAACAGCATCTACTTCCCCCCACTGTCCAAAATGTCCCCAATCTCCTGAACTAATCCTACCAGTTGAGTGTCACAAGAAAGTCCCAAGGCAGTCCCTCTACGGAGATGGCATAGGTAAGCCTAGGCCTAGTATAAATGGCATGAACAGCAAGGTCTCGTTCGTAGGCCTATGGAAGCTTGGAAATCAGCATTTTAACCATCTAGGAGAAATAAAAACCGTTAAAAATATATATTCGAGTGTGTAGACTACTTATTTTGATGAAAGATTAGTGAACAGAAATAGTTTGTTTCAGTTTATTACCGGAATATCGAAGGAAAATCTCGCGCATGGTGCCACCGAAACGTGTTTTATTAGTGAGGTTATGTATGCAACGCGTGACCGCGTCTTGAAAACCACCGCCATCTGGATGTGTGTAAATTTACATCTAGACGGCGGTGCGCTGTAAATACGCGGCAGTTTGTAAATATTTTGTTTCCCGATGACTAGCCCATGCACTTTCATCCCCAAAAATTATTTTTTACCACATTAACTATAGCATAATACTATACTTAAATGACTGTTTAAACAATTAAATCTTTTAACTGTGATTTTACAGAATTTTTTTTCAATTTTTTGATCCAGAAATTTGCAAAAATGGGCGTTTTGGAAAATTTCTTAAATCGGCTTTAACATTGTTTCTTTTTTGTTCCACATAGATACTAGAGCATCATACCAATCTAAAATGGCCCTTTGTAACGTCTTGAAACTGTGCCCAAATATACACTCAAACACCAAAAATATGCATTCCAAAGTCACTCCCCTTTTGGTAATCAGCATAATTATTTTGATTGAACCTCAACTACTGGCCCAAATTACAAAACAAAATATAGAGGATTTACAGAAAATGCTGCCGAGTACGTCAATAATGGCTAATTTTTGGGGGATCATAATCCTCCACCAAGGTCATGGGGCATAAAGATCGTCCCCATGTTATTTTTTATGCGGGAGATGTTTGCCGATGGGACCTAGCTCAAAAAATAATAACTTCGATAATTTTTTTCCCTGGTCATGGTGGACCTAATAACTTTTCCATTTCTAAATTCATAACTAGTCAGGCCGAATTAAACATATTTTTTTAGTTTAGCGGGTGAATAACCCTTCCTATGGATTTAGGTTTCAGGTTTATGGTTTTTTCTATAACGTTTCGAGTTCCCACGCTGCCATTGGCCAGATTTATGAGAGCTCGATAATGGCTGGGTTTAGTTATTAGTGCTAGTGCTTTCTAAATAAAATAAATAAATAAATAGTTTTTAGAGTTATCCACTCAGTTATATAACTGATTTTCAGTGGAGGACTTTAAATCAAAGCGACCAAGCCAACCCTGTAGGCCCCGACGCAATCGACGAGTGAACGATAACCAACCAAAGATCGATATTTTTAATAGGAAAAAAATAAAGCAATCAGTGGTATGGACAGTGCGAACACCCGCGAATCAACGCCAGAATCAACAAAGTGTGTGCTTCGATTGCTAGGACGACTCCTGAATTTACTATGTGCTTCGTTGCTAGGACGGCTCCAAAGTCACCGTTTACAAACTCCTAAGACACGAACTGATGGACTTAAGTCCAAATCAGAAGTTAAAAAACTACTGACTTTAGCGGGAATCGAACCCTGGACCTTCTGCATTGGAAGCAGATACACTAACCACAAGACCAACGAGCCACACATAAGACCAACGAGCCACACACAAGACCAACGAGCCACACACAAGAAAAAAAAATGAAAAAGATGAAACATTTTTTAAACCTTGGACAATAAACATAATTATGTGCTTGTTTTAACTTTGTTAAACCACAAACCTTAGGTAGTTGTGTGCACCGACCGTCAAGCCTGATGCGCACTCTTTCATAAGTTTTATTTTTATGAGGTTTAAAAACAATCACATAGCGTTATGGCGTTCACATGATTTCCTAAGGTTTATGGTCAAGGTTTAACAAGATAAAAATATTTCATTTTGATAGGATAGCTCTTCGACACAATAAACACTATACCCCGCAATGAGAAGCAAGCGTACCAGAAACGTTATAGAAAAACATTTCTTAGACCATACACCTAAAACCTTAGGAAAGAGTGCATCGGGCAAACATTCCTTCTGGGTTAAAAAAACTTAAAACATGCTCAAAATACTTGATCAGAAATGAGTTTCCTGCTATACTCAAGACACTCAGCAAATAAAGTGTAGGCCTACATACTAATTAGAAATAGTATTCCACTGCTAGAGTTTGCTATTTTAAAAGCATAACCATCATAGTGAATACTATGGATGATATGGTGGATAGTGGATACTATTATTTTAGCAATAATGTTTAACTCAGCCAATGACTTATTAGTTATTTATCTACTTTAATTTCTAATAGAAAACATGCCTAGGAACAATATTAAATCCTCTCTCGAACTAAGAATTTTGAAAAGTTGTGAAGAAAATACGTCTAGGGATGTCCTTTCATTTGCCTAGGCTAGTAATTAAACATAGATAAACTTTCAGACAGGATTTCTTCTGGACTCGAATCAGAATTTGTGTGGCTTGTTGGTCTTGTGGTTAGCGTATCTGCTTCCAATGCAGAAGGTCCAGGGTTCGATTCCCGCCAAAGTTGGACTTAAATCCATCAGTTCTTGTCTTAGGAGTTTTTGGAGCCGTCCTAGCAACGAAGCACATAATTCATAGTTGTTCTGAATCGGCCTTGTTGATTCTGGCGTTGATCCGCGGGTGTTCGCACTGTCCATACCACTGATTGCTATATTTCCTATTAAAAATATCGATCTTTGGTTGGTTATCACTCACTCGTTGATTGCATCGGGGCCTACAGGGTGGGCTTGGTCGCTTTAATTTACTGTCCCCCACTGAAAATCAGTTATATAACTGAGTAGGTAGACTCTAAATACAATTTATTTTATTTATTTACACTGTTGTTAGATAGGATCCAACAGCTTCCCTTCAAAAAGTGATGGTGTCTGTTGAGTTTATTGAAAAATATAGCAACACAAACATATACAAAACAGAAAAATACGATACGTTTCGACACAAGGTCTTGTTCACTCAAGAGAGAAAGGAGAATGGTAACTGATTGCAACAACAAAAAAAAACAAAAAAACAAAAAATGGCTAAAAATATAAAAAAGTCAAAGAATATGGACAAATTTACAAGGCGCTGTGTTGCAATCAGTTACCATTCTCCTTTCTCTCTTGAGTGAACAAGACCTTGTGTCGAAACGTATCGTATTTTTCTGTTTTGTATGTTTGTGTTGCTATATTTTTCAATAAACTCAACAGCCACCATCACTTTTCGAAGGGAAGCTGTTGGATCCTATCTAACACCAGTGTACTCCAGCCGATTGGCATTCTTTCTACATAACTTATTTATTTATTTATTTATTTAGAGTCTCGCGCTTTACGCTTGAGCTACCTACATCACTGTCGGTAATAAACAATGCCTCGGTGGGCGCTCACAAGACCTACGTCCCAACTGATTGGAAGATGGAGCCAATGAGGGAAGTGGGATTTTAGGTCTAAATAAAAGTTATACTATATTGTTATTGTTTTATTTATCTCCATCATCATCACTATCATATACGTCCCCACTTATAATAAAGAATGTCCCCTCATCTCAATAAGACTTGTCGCGTCCACACCCTCTGCGCCCTCCTCCTCTCCCTGAGTTTGAGCGCTCTTCGGTGTCGCCTCAACCTGAGCCAGCGATCTCTCACGACCAGCTCGCCGACCAGAAACAGAGCGCAGAGCACGAACCCAGTCGCGACGATAGTGAAGATCGGCGTGACTGCCGCCAGGGTGACGCTAGAGAAGGAGGTAGGAGCTACCGGCATGCTCTTGGTCCACGCGTTCACTCGGAACCTGTTGATCACGCCAGCTGTACGCAGGATCTGTAAGCTGAAACAACGGTAGGAGCATTAAGAGGGTACTTCTCGGACAGAATTGAGCTTAAAACATTGCTCACGGAAAAAGGTCTGATTGCCAAATGAATAGGGCTTGCAGAAGACTCAAGTAATAGAATCAAAATTGTAAAGAAAAGCTAGATCTATGCTCATATTATTCTATTCAATTTTCAGTACGACCTTTGAATATGTTTTCATGCGGATTTTTACAAAAGTTGATTTTTTAACCATAGTTTACGCATGTTCTTTATATATTTTATTGAAAAATTGTTTATAAATCGTCTTCTTAATGACATGCCAGCATAGATTTTATCTATTTAAGAACCTTGTGCAAGACGCGATATCTTGAACGGTTCGTCTGTCAGATCATTTTAACCAGAGTATGTTTTCAGACAAATAACATGGGCAAGATAGGGCGAACGTACTGCGGGAAGTGCATTCCTAAGTTTAAAATAAATGTAGCTAGACCCAGCGCCAGTGAACGCCATGGTATACCGTAAAATATTTTGTGTGGCTTTTAATTAATGTAGTATAAGTTTTATTCATTGTCCTACTTTGATATGGTAAGAAGTAAATCACGTAGGTGCTTGGAATTTCTAAAGGAAAACAAACAAGGCCCCTACTTGTAGTTGAAGAGTTCTCTGTATGGGCTGCGCTTGGGTAGAATCATGCCGATAGCGTCCGGGAAGGAGGTTCTCTTGATGGCAACGAGGCGACAAGGTAGGTCACTCATCAAACCCAGGGCGATGTCGTAGGCCGTCATGAACGAGTACTTGTTCATGAGACATGCTCGGAGCAGGCCATCCTGCACGGTAGGGGGGAGTGAGTCCTTGTGTGGCAGCAGCAGCTTGGCGTAGAGTTGTTGTAGCAGGGAGTCGGTGGTGGTCTGTAACAGTGGTAAGATTATTTAAGGGTATACGCTTTTTACTAGGTTAAGTACATGATTCTTTTGTATAATTCGGGGGAGGCCCCCCAGCTAATGCGGATCCAAGGTGCACAGCCCCGGAAATTGTTTTCGATTCTTAGAGTGTGATTGGAGTATTTTAACAGAACGTTTTTGGAACATTTGTTAGTGGTGAGTGGGGATGATTGTTGTGATTACAAAATTATATTATGTTCTGTGACTTGATATTTGAATCCCTCATTTGTAACAAGAGATATACACCGTATACAGCGTTTCAGCATATACCCTGAATTTTGTTTAGGAACTATATGCGGAGGGGTAACCTAAATATTTATTTTGGGGTATAAGTCGTATACCCGCATATACCTACCCCCCATTACACCACTAATGGAAACATCAGATTTGACTTTGTTCGTTTGCCTCAGTGTTAAAACTCGCTCTCGTAACACTAGCCCAAAAACCAGTGTAAATAGTGTAGACACTGACTTTGAGTGTTAACACTAGGTCCGCGAACTAACAGACCTACTGACGACACAGTGCAGGAGTACTTGTTCATATCATTAGAGTATATGTATATAGCATTTTCAAGTGTAATTTTTATAGCGTTTTGTGCATCTATTTTTTTGGATA
>JAMZAV010008952.1:0-42160 GCA_024449915.1 Sweltsa coloradensis | reverse complement strand
ATTAAACCTAGTGAATGAATCCAGAAGTAAACTTGTAACTAAATCATTACTTCAACCTGTGGAGAAGAAGGATGAATAGTTAAAAAGTGTTGAATCCTTTTGTTTCTTCTCGAAATACCTTTACTCACATAGGGCGAGGCAGCACTAGGAACTTGACGAGCCGTAACAATATTGATTTAACAAAAACACGTCATGCTTTTGAAACGTGTATTGTGTTATTTTAGCATTTTCTTGAAACGAGAGTGAATTTAATTAACCTCAATAGCGCCGGCCCCTCCCTCGTCTAAGATAAATTTCTTACCAGTATAGAACTTTCTTTCCTACATCCCCTAGGCTAGAGTGGCGGAATATGACCTTACGGTTGTCGCGCCCTTAATACAAATAAACCAGGACCTTGCCCCGCCCCCTCTAGGCCAGCAACCTCCCCCACACCTGGGTGCGAACTGGGATTATTTATGCAAATAAACCCCCAAGAAATATCCAGGTTAGCATAATCGATATAAGAAAGGAAGTGAATTTCCGGTCGCGCTGACCAGTGGGGGGTGGTTGAGGACGATCAACCCTAGGGTCAGGACTGAGTCTACCGCAGATAATAGAACCAAGAGAAATTACAATGTTTTACTCATTTCTCACGAGTCTATACCAGAGTGAGTCATAGATGCATAATGTATATATAAACTACATTATCACAGGAGGCGCAATATGACCTAACGGTTGACGGGCCCTTAAACCTAACAAACATCAAACATCAACATTCCTTGACGACCTCCCCGACGACGATGAAAATTGACACGATGAACGATGACGATGACAAAGATGATGACGACCGCGACGTGAGAAACTACCTTTCCTCATCTTACCCGTGGCTGGTTCTGACCTAATTGCGCCCCTCCTCCCCATATCCCCTGGACTATAGAGTGGTATTATGACCTAACGGTTGATGCGCCCGGTAGTACATGTTTTGGGTAGGATCGGGTATATAGGGTTATGCTTGATAGTACAAAAATAAACTCAAATTTCAGTTAGTAACAAAATGTTCAAGCTACGGTGGAGGTGCCGGTCCAGACTTAATAGTAACTTGTGTGTTTTGATACAATATATCACGTGACTGGGGGGGGGGGGGGGCGGGGTCAGATTTCAGTTATAAACAACTCTATGAAATTTGGATTGGATTAATTTTTCTTTTGCTATATATTACTTTCACCTCTATCATGTTCTTTTCTTTTAAAAATTTAAATAGTTATAATTTGTTAAAACAATTTTATTATTCACTAAACCATTCCACTTATATCACATCATATTTTATAAAGTATTTAACATTTGTGTCATATCACATTATCAAATCTCATGTGAGGAAAAAGTGCACGGGAGGTGTTGCCATTCTGGTGAGACCGTGTATGCCACTAAAAATTCCATTGACAACTCCCCTTCAGGCCGTCGCCGTTCAGCTTACTTTCCCAAAATGTAACCACTTAGCGTTTTTTACTTTCCCACCACCTTTGATCATTAGCAGACGCGATAGGGAGGCATTTTTTCGGATCATTCAGACCCAAATCTTGGGTGGTGTTTTTAAACGCTCCCATATGACGGGGGATCTAGTTTCTGATCAACGGGGTTGTGTTGTAGCAGATTTTTACAACAAAATGATTTTTCTTGTTGAACAGGGGCAGATGACTCATTTCACGTCAATTCGGCACTTTTTCACCCAAAATTTAGTATGTGTAACCTTTGCTATCGCTTGATCTCGAGCTAAATTCTTGAGTTTACAGGGAAAGTGATTTTTTTCCAATTCAGGTGATGTATTAAACTACAATAGGCCACACAATCCGGCGGGGATGGAGACTTGCGCAAGCTTTTTTGGGGAAATTTCCCGGGAAATTAGTAAGTCTCTTGCTCAAGGGGGGATTTTATGTTCTCGTGCCCCCAACGTGTTGTAAATAATGTGAGTAAATTTGTTTGATGCGCTATGCCGTATACCACTGACTAGGGGTGAAAAAACGTCGTCGTGTCGCCCCCTGGTGGAACAAAGAGTGATTGGCCATAAAGGGCAAAAAAAGCAGCTTTAAAAATTAAATCATTTCCTACATTTAAAAATTTAATAAAATTTAAAGCACGAGAGAGCAAAAAGAGACGAATTATCAAACATAGTAAGAGGCAGTCAGGGAAAGAGTATGATCTTCTATAAATTACAGCACCTCTTCCACGGGGGTGTGGAAAAGGTTAAATAAATTATGGACGTCAGGTAAACACCATACCCGCTATAAAGGATGGGGGGAAATTATTACTACTCGAATGTGGCTTCAGTAGGGGTAACATTTTGCATCGGTAAGCATAATGCACGATATGATCAAATTTCTAGCACACAAGCATTTACAGAAGCTCAAACTTAATTTCTATCTAAACGATGGCCATACAACAAGCGTTCTCTTTGGGGGAACTCCGAGGGGTTAAGCTCATTACTCCACATTGTGGAGAAGACAAAATGCCAACGACTTTTTTGCCCTGCTGATCCCTCATTGGAAGTTTTTTTTTTTTTAAATATTTTGGTTTGTCTGACATATTTCCCGATAGTTGGCGTAGTGCCATCTTAATTCCACTTCTAAAACCCCACAAAAGATAAGTCATGCCGATTCATATCCCCCTTTTTCTCTGACAATTTGCTTTTGCAAATTGTTCGAAAAGATAAACAACAAAACTAATGGGGATGCGGGAGACACGCGTTTATTGGCGAACGTCCAAATGTGGATTTCGTAAACTTGTTGCCCCCCGACCACTTGGTTCGATTAGAGACGTTTATTCAAAAAAGGGTTTTTTGCAAACAACATGTTTTTTGGTGTGTTTTTTGACATTGAAAAAGATACGATACAACGGGGGAGATATAATATTCTTCAACAGTTTCACGGTGGGTTTTCGAGGGCACATCCAAAAAATTTTTTAAAAATTTTTAAAAAGATAAACTTCAAATGCTTTTTAACAATTTTTTGTCAGACTCGTTCTCACTGGAAAAGGGTGTCCCAAAAGGGCTGGGTCTTGTGGGTTTCACTGTTTGCTTTTGGAATAAACATGTGGGATTGTATCCCAAAGAGCCTTGTCGTGCCTATTTGTAGATGCCTGGGAATCTCTACAGTGGGGTAAATTTATCAACAGCTCAAAGACATAAAATTGGTTTGAACAATAAAAGTGAATGGGCTCAAAAGGGGGGGAAAACGTTCTCCCAAAAAAAATCAGTGCATTCACTTTTCCCGTCTTAAAGGAACCCAAAAGACCCAAAAACTATCGTTTAACATGTGAACTTCTATTCAAAACAAAGTCCGTCTTCTCGGCTGGTTTTGACAAAAGCTAAAATTGGGAAAACACGTTGTTGAGTTTCGCAAAAAAAAGCATGTTGAAAATCAACCTATTTAAAATTTCAGAATACCGTGGGGGCAGATAGGACTTGCATGTTGAGAATTTACGGATCTTGTTCTCCAAGATGGGCTTGGATGTTTGTATACTCTTCAGCAGTAAAACAACCTTAAAAATTCTAGACCTGTCCACCATTGGGTCTTCGTTTCTCTTTGGGGCATTTCGAACAAGCCGGAGTCAGCTGTATGCCCATCAGGTGTGTCCTCCTTTGCAGCGGGGAAACCTCTTATGGGTACGTATGTAATGAAAAATTTAAAACTTGCCCAACCATCCAGAAATCGGGAAAGTTTTTAACACGACATATGTAGACACTTTGTAACAAACCAAGGCCTCTTTCCCAAAGGGATTAAGATGTAAAATTTGTTTAATCTTATAGAATTTCATCTGCCAAAAATTTTTTTAATTTGTATTTGCAAAAACCCCCTGGTTTACACCAAGCCGATTATTAATTTTACCTTTGTCGTTTTTTATAAAAACTCTACTTTCGATAGTGTATTAAAATTAACTTTAGAAAGATTTGCCAGAACATCAAAGGTTTTTCTTTTTTATTCACAGATGCTCAAAATTTAAACAAGGGTTGGGAAATGCCTTTTATTGCCCACCCTTAACTGAACGTTTCAGGTAACGACGTGTGTTCGTTTTCACGCAGGTTATTCGCCATCCGTGAAGCTCTTAAAAACATTCTACGCTGTCGTTGTGGAGAAAAACCCTTTTTGTTCAGATAGCTTAAATTCACTTCGCTTAAAAAAAAACCCCCTTATTCTAGTCATCATTTTGGGACAAAATCCAATTTTATTTTGAAAAACTAACCTCTAAGGGGTATTAAAAGAGTTTTGTGGATACCTGGACACGTGGGCATAGGGGAAATGAAAACGCTGATCGGGGTGCTAAGGAAGCTTCCCCGCGTCGCGACGTTGATTTTTAATCTGTTTTCCCTTCCAGATGTCAAGAGTGGATACAAGCAAAAATTGTTGGATTTTCGACAAGCACGTGGGATGTGTTTCAAAAAAAAAAATTGCATAGTGTGATGCCCACATTGACTAAAAAAAATTTGTCCACCCACTCTCGACTCTCACGTTAAAAAGAGGTGGGATTTTCTAGAATTTGTATAGGCCTACCGCCTAAAAACGATATCTCTTAACCAGAGAAAAGGTTATTTCCCTATTGACAATTATGTCCTTTAACCGTGCATCTATGCAGCAAATGTGCCAAATATATGCATTGCGCACGCAATTTGATCTCTCCCAATCATATGAGAACTTCTATCATTGAACGGCGACAAACTTTTTTTAAAATTTCTCTCCCTTGTAATTATTTTAAAAAAATTTATTCACATCTTACACATTTTTTTTTTCTTTTTTTCATTTTTCATACATAATTTTATTTTTCTATTATTTCTTCATCATCAAATTTTTTTTGTTATTTATACATTAGAAAAAAAATCTAATCATCAAACATACCTGCATTTACTCTTCTCATTTCCTTTTATTCAAGGGGGGCGCAATATGACCTAACCGGTTGAAACGCCCCATTTTTCACGTCGTCGTCGCATTTATGGAATATTTTTATAGCAAAATTTTAAAAGCACACAAACAAATGAAAACGTATAGGGGGGCGCTTATAACCAAAAGGGGGGACGCACCCCATTCCTATTTTCTGGAAAAGCACGAGCATGTACGGGTACATTATTTAATGTCGGGATCTTCACAGATTAACCAAGTTATTTTGTTTATAAAACTCCGGGGGTAATTTGGCCCAGGCCATGGGCCCTGGCTTTTTTAACAAAGAGTCGAGAAAAGACAGGTCAATACTGAAAATATCAGCTGGTGATTGGGAAAACAAAAATCCCCGATACAGAGGGGAGCTCTAGTTTAACGTAGGGACCCCCCCCCCTCCCCCTTTAAAACCTCCCCAACGAAAACGACGACAACAAGGGACTCTTTCCTCCCCCAACCCCGGGCTGGTTCTGACCATATGGCCCTCCTCCCCTATCCCCTAGGTTAAGTGACGCATTTGATAAAAGGTTGAGCGCCCCCTTTTCCAAAAAAACTCAACTTAAAATAGCTGTAAATGTTTTTTAAAACAAAACACCAACGATAGTTTCGTTCTTCTATCGTACATTTACCCCCCAGTTTTATTTTGTTTTATCACAGCTACTCGGAATTGTGTTCAGTTTTAACCGGGCATTGGCTCCACATTTTAATTGTGTAAGTATATTATATCGTGACGACCCCCCCCCCCCCCCTTAACCCCCTCCCTGAGCAGCCTCATAATTTACGAGAAACCCCGTGCGACTTGGCGAAAAATTAAACTTGTTGGAGGGGCGTGGGAAATTATTTTTCCCGGAGGGCCGTCTGGGCCCGGAGAAATAGGGCCCAGAGTTGGCTATGCAATCGTACAAGGCGATTAAAGAGAAAAGCCACCTCGAAAACATCAGCTAGTATAAAGGGGTTTTATTTTACCCCCCCGAAAATAGAGGCGAGCTCTGACAATTTTCTCGGGGACCTTGCCCCCTTTCCCCTTGAAAACCCCGGCCCGATGACGAAAATGACCCCAACGATGACGAAGCAGGGGACGCCGCACGTGAAACCCCCCCCCTTCCTCCCTTCCCCGTGGCGGGTTTCTGACAGAGGGGCCCCCTCCCCCCTACCTTCGCTGGGTTTGAGTGGTGCTTATGACCAAACGGTTGACGCGCCCTTTAAACCCAAAAAACCAAAAAAAAATTCTAAACAATTATGTTAATATCATATTTTTAATTTTCATGTTGTTCAAAATTTTTTTTAGCAAAATTTTTAAAATCCACAAAAATGAAAACGTCAGGGGCGGCGCTCTATAACCTGACGGGTGAGCCCCCTATTCCAATGTCGTCGTTGAAATCCAGTTAATCCCTGAGCTCTTTCTTTACTGTCGGGATTTTCACAGTTTAAATAATTTATCTTTGTTATCATTTTTCCCGGGCAATTTTGGGCCCAGAGCAATGGCTTTGTTAACAAAGAGGCGAGTAAAAACATCAAAACTGAAAAAATCAGCTGGTATTGGGGGAGAAAAAATCTCCCGGAAAAACCCGAGGCGAGCTCCAGCTTTAAAAACGGGGAAAACCCCCCCTCCCCTTAAAAGACCTCCCCGCGAAAACGCGACAACAGGTACTTTTCCTTCCCCCCCAACCTGGGTGGTTCTACCAGCATGGGCCCCCCCTTCCCCCTTCCCCTAGGCTAGGGGGACGCATTTTTACTAACGGTTGCGCGCCCCTTAAACCAATAAACTCAACTTCTACTGAATATTTATTAAAAAAAACACCAAAGATAGCACATTGTTTTTTTTGCTTCTTCTATGACATTGACCCCATGCTTTATGTTGTATTTTTACGGCTACGGTTTTGTGTTTCCATGTTTTTTAAACCCGGGGCATTGGCTCCACATTCTATATAAGTATATTATATCGTGTGAACCCCCCCCCCCCCCCCCACTTAACCACCCTCCCTTGAGTCAGCCCTTTTTTTTATAGAGAATCCCCCTGCGAAGTTGGGGAATATTCATCTTGTTTATTAGATCACTTCCCCTTGCGGGCCCTTATGAATTATTATGATCAGCCGGGCCTTTCGATTGGGCTGAAAACCAATGGTTCATGACCTTTTTTTTTTAATTTATTTTTCCCTTTAAATAATTATTTTTTTTTTAGCTTTACTATAAACCCCATTTTTATTTTTTTTATAAACTGGTAATAATACAAACAAATACACAATAAAATTTTTTAAAAACTTTCAAAATTTACAGGCGGCGCAAAAAATATCAAAAAACGGATGAAGTTCCCGTTTCTCACGTCATGATGTCACCCGATAGTGACTCAATAATTTAAAGAGTGGTCATGCCTTATTTTTGCCGGATAAAAATTAACAAGGAGTAAGGACACATCTGACACAGTGCATCTGCTCAATGCCCTTGGGTTTCTTCTCTCGGGGTGGTTTTTGGGCCCCGAGAGACCTGTACTATATAAGTCATTTGTGAGACGGCCCCGACTATAAGGGCACATTGAGCACAGTGTATCGCATCAATGCTTGGTTTTTTTTCATCTGTGGATGGTTTGGTCCAGAGAGCCCTGTTTCTAGTGTAAGTCATTAGTTGAGGGACGGTCGATTTAAAAGGGGACACATCTGAGCACAGTGCATTGCATAAATGCTGGCTTGCTTTTCTGTGGAGGGTTTGGCCCAGAGAGACCTTTTTACTAGTATAAGTCTTTATTGTGGGACGGCCTTGACAAAAGGCACATCTGAGCACAGTGTCATCTCAAATCCCTTGGTTGCTTCATCTGTGGAGGTTTTGGGTCCAGGAGACCTTTTATAGTAGTAAGTATTTTTGGGGGACAGCCTTGACTATAAGGACACATCTGAGCACAGTGTCATCTGCATCAATCCCTTTGGCTTGTTTCCCACGTGGATGGTTTGGTCCAAGAGCCCGTTTCTAGTGTAAGTCACATTTGGGACGGCCTTGATATAAGGCACATCTAGCACGGGGTTTCATCGCACAATCCCTTGGGTTGCTTCTCTGGGAGGGTTTTGGGCCCAAGAGCCCTGTTATAGTATAAGTCATCAGTTGTGGGAGGGCCCTGACTATAAGGACACATCTGAGCAAGTGCATCTCATCACCCCACACCGCTAGTCCCGCCAAAGCTCTTAAAAATGCTTGGGCCCCTGGCCGTACCACGAGTTTTTCCATCCCGTTCTGGAAGGTGGCAAAAAGGGGGGGTTGGTTTCCCTCAATCCGGGGAAAAAAAAAAAAAACCCGGCCTAGGGGACCCTTCGAGCTAAACGGAACCTATTAGTCTCCTCTTTCAGTGCCCCTTGTCCAAGGTTTTCAGCGCATTTCGTTTCCATGTTCCCCGTGTTCAGGGCCCCCACGTCGGAGGGGGCCGGGGCCATCTCCTCCCTGTGGGAAAACACATTCGGGTTTTTCCGGTCGCGGCCCACCTCACCACGGTAACATTCATCTTACCGGGTGGTGTCCCGACATAAAAACAAAAACCGATGGGGCTGGAAAAACCACCGGGGCAAATTGGGCCATCTGCGGGGGCGTCTCCTCGATGTGTTCTAAAAGCCTTCGAACCCGAGTCTGGCGCACGAGGGGACTCCTCAAGAAATTTCATCTTTCCATGGGAGTTTCCACCGCATTATCTAATTTTTACACCTCCTCCGTGCATAACAGCCTCATCGAACGCTCCCTTCTTTTTAACGTTTAATTCCCGGGGGGGATGCAACATCAAAAACATCGTCCCTTGGTGCCGGCCGGGGTTCCCACAGGGGCTCAGTCCTCAAAGCCCCCCAGCCCTCCTTCCCAGCCTATATAACCCAGGGACTTTCCACCCAGCCCTCCCGGTCACGTCATTTTCGGCCGGCCATGTTTTTGCCGGGGGGACGACTTCGTGGCCTTGTTCTTCACGTTTCCCGCCACAAGGCCGCGTGGGGCCGTTCATGGTTTCGGCCAGCGGCTATTCTCACAATACCCGTTGGGCCAGGGGCTGGTAACAGTCTTCGGGGCAGCATGGGGGCTCAAGCGGCCAAAAAGGGGGACGTCTGCCACGATCTTCAGCTGGGGGGCTAGGCGGCCAGGAATCCACCATTCATTTAGGGCTTAAATGGAGAAGCTATCAAAATGGGGCGTTTCGTCCAAACCAAGTTGCCTGGCCTTACACCTCTGGACCCGCCAACCTTTAACGCTGGAGGGACCTCATGGGTCAGGCGGCGGTAGCAGCCACAAGCGGGAACCGCGGCAAAAGCTATCTTCCTGTCGTATCCCTGCTGCGAGGATCCTGGCGAACTGCGAAGCTTCTTCAAGGCATTTCAACGTACTCGGGCGGTTTACATCCGGCCGACGTTTTGCGTTTTTACGGGCCTCCCCACGTGTGGCTCGAAGATGCGGCGCACGTTCAAAACCTCCCTCTTCCAAACTAACAGGGACCATTCGAGAAAAAACAAAGTTGCTTGCGTGTCGCCACGGGGTGTTTCCCGGGATGGCACCCCCACGCGGGTGAGGGGACTAGATCTACCCAACGTGGGGAGAACCTGGGGGTTTCCATGCTACGGCGGACTTCTTCCGTGGCGAAGTGCGCCGGCAACTTTTTATTCCTCCTGCCAGACGCGGGGAAAAAACCGCTTTATCCGTCGCGTTAAGGCGGGGTACGTTGCTCTGGGGGACCCGCCGATCGTGTTTAAAAAACGGTCCCTTTCCCGGGTCCCCTTGGTGAGGGGACTATCTGCCTTCCGGCGAAAAAAAAAAGGGTCGGGAAAACTTCGGGTTCGGGGTGGTATCGCCGCCGTGGACCCCAGTCGATCCCCAGGACGCGTCAAAACGAGCTTTTGCCGTTGTGGGAACTGAGTGCGCCTGTATAAGTTATATGACGTGTGCAAATGCGTGCGCGTCCACTCCACGGGGGGGACCGGGGTTGGTGCGGCCCCTTTCGGCCCCACCCTGACAGCGGGGCATGTTCCGCCTCACCTGCAGGCCTCCAAGAAAAGTCCTTGGGCCTAGTTCGTTTTTAAAAAAACTCTGTAAAATAAAAAAAAAACCTAGGAGCCGGGGATTATTAGTTGAGCCCAGGGGGACACTAGGCGCCGGCGCCGGTTGTACGGGAGGCTCCACAGCTGCTGAGCCCCAAAGAAAGGAGGCAACAGTTGACGCGCAGGTAGTGTTAATTTACTATGGATCTAAAGGGGTTTTCGCAATACAGTTAAGTGAGAGTTGTAATGTGTTTTGAGGTAGGCTGGGTTGGGCAAATCGTTGGCAGAAAAGGTGAATAAATTCCGTTTTTTTCCAAGATTGAAGGGAGTGAGGATGTTATCGTTTTTAGCCATGCTGTAAAATTTTTAGAGAGTTTTTCGTTGAGCCGCTTTTTTTGTAAAAGCGTTCATCGCACTCAGTTTTGCCGGACAAAAAATTAATAGCACTGTATGGGCAGCCCAAAAAAATTGTTAATTAATTTTTTCCAGCGGATTATTAACCCAATTACACAATTCATTAATAAAGATGGTAAAGAGTAAATGGGTCCCACCCCACCTGCCTACTCCTGTGGAAACTTCCCGTATGTTCTCAATATTAATTTCTAGGTTTACTTAAGGCTGCACCATTTATGAATCCACCCATTTGTTTCCCGATCAGTCATAAGCCTCTTTATTTAGGTTGTTTGCGAATTGGCCCCACGATATACCCATTATAACTTATTTGAAAAGTTTGTCTTTTTAGTTAATTAAATCGTTGACAAAAAAACCGTAAATTCAAATGCTTTTAATAAAAAACAGGCAGTTTTTTTTTGGGGACACTTATTAAAACACCAAGCGGGGGAGCGCGGGGGGGGGGGAGCGTAACTCGTGTCAAAACGAACCTCCAAAACAGAAAAGCAGACCCCGACACCAAAAAAAACGGCGGGACAAATCCACAGTTTGAAAAAACAGGCAGTTGTCGGACCTACCAAACAAAAAAACATTTGAGGGAACCGGACTCTCTGTTCAAACACCTGCCCCCTCCAAGACCGATTAAGGCTAAAAAATAGCCCAAAAAACACAATGTTGTTTTTTGTGATTATCTAAGATAATTTACTTATCCCCAGTTTTTTCGTACCTGACCCAATCTCTCCAAGGCGGTTAATGTTTAGGTTGGTAGTTTGACGTTCAATCGCAACTCCAAAAATACGGAAGCTAGGACAAGTAAATAGAAAAAAAAATATTCATCTACAAAAAGTGGTTTGGAATTCGGACTGGCTTTATTTATTATCCCTTGAGGTGAATTACTGTTTGGATGGATATGGGGCGGAAAAAAATAACATTATGGGGGGTGGGTACACTTAAAAATAAAAATTGATCCCTTGTGGGGGACTTCTGGTTCTTTTGAGTAAAAGACAGGGTCTAGATTAGCAAAAAAATATTTTCCAAATTTCGAAAACCTAAAAAAAATATAATCTTTTTTCAGGATATAACAAAGAGTTTGTGTGAAAAAATAAAAAAAAAATTGGCAGGTAGACCCTTTAAAAGCCCCAGATGATGCTAAATTTCTTAATATAGCACCATATATCCATGGGGGGCCCGTAATCGTGTCGCCGGGTTGTTCTAAAATCAAAAATATTAATATCCCACTTCGTGTGGTTTTTGTTTAAAAAAATTGCCATTCGTATGTACCCCTCCCAAACCTGACAAGGTGGTATTGAACCGCTTGTGTGATGTACAGTTTGTTTATGGACGACGAACATTTAAAAAGCGCCACGGTAAGTTCGATAAAATCCAGGATAAGTATCCTATAAATTTTTCGCGAAAAAATAAAAACAAAAACTTCAGGGATTTCAGTATTGTTCCCGAAAATCAAAAAAGACAGAAAAAAAAATAAAAACATGTCAAAAATTAGAAGCAAGTTGAGGGTCTTTTACCACCAAATTATGCAAGCGGGACCCGTCGCTGAAAAACACAAATTAGGCTAAAATAGTTGCGAAGTCGATGGCCAGCCAGGCATAGTGAAGTATTCTTTAAAATGTCATACCAAGGCCCGAGTTTTGCTGGGCGCTGGGGGATCTCCGGCCACTAAGGCACAAAGGATTTTTCCCCTTGAGGAAAGAACAACACAAAAAATGTAAAATTAAAAGTGTTTTTTCCGGGTACATTTACGATAAATTGTGGGAAGTAAGACGAATGCGCTAAAAAAAGCATTTGCAGGTTTGGAAGACCAACTTCGTTATTCTAGAGCTTGAGGACGGGAGGGGCTGAAAAATTCTGTGGATGAAGGTGGGGCTGTGGGTGTGACTAGACAAACTCCTTTATAGCTCTGCCTATAAGAGAGCCACCAAATTCAACGGACTATATGAATCGGCAAAACTTGCAGGGCTTCCCTAGAAAAAACAAAAACGTGCCTTTAAGTATGCCAAGGGATAAAATAACAAAGAGATAGTTTTTCTGGGTGGATTCTTTAATCTGGAACATCTTCACGGGTGAAACTCTGCTACAAATTCCCAGGGAAAAAAAAACCTGCTGACAAAAAATAAAATTTTTATTCCTCCTCCCTTCAAGCTGCCTGGTTCCTCAGGGGTCAAACTAGTCACTGGAAGCTACTCGGGTGGACCCCTTCTATCCTTTGCCACTCTAAGATTTGGTTCTTATGCCGACGCCAAGGACACCTGGGCCCAGATTTATAATTTGTATTGCTATGGTCTGTACTTTAGGACAGGCGATATTAATTTATGGTTACTAAAAGTATAGGGGTCTTTATTGACTGAATACTTATTACAGTGGCAAATATAATTATTATTATTTATTAATTCATTTTGTAGGCTTTGTGGCTCCGCCCCCTATAAACAGTGCTGTTGGCCATTAAAGCTTTTGTTCCTTATGTGACGAACCATTGCCACCATTCATTGACCATTCATTTCCAGGCAATGATGCAATTATAAATAAAATGGTAAAAGAATATTAAATCTTCATCCATTTGCGTTTCTATGTCGTTTTTTCTGGGGGATTTTTGTTGTTTTGTCCTGGGGAACCCCAGTTTCCGGACGTCTTAGGGGCATTTACTTACCAGGGGCGGACGAGCCAGAAGCTTGGAAATCGGCCTTTTCTTTCCCAAAACAACCACTCCCAAAACGACCCTTCTCTTTCTGAGACTGCAGTGCCGGGTTCAGGGGACCCCACGATCCAAGTCCTAAAACGCCCGGTGGGGGACGTGACAAGATGTCGGGCGCGCAACGTTTCAGGTGATGAGCATGACGGAAAACAATGTCATTAAGCAAAAGAAAAGGATGATTGGAATATTTGTTCATATTTATTGGATAACGTGGGCTATCGAGGGAACGGAAAAGGGAGTTGTTTTTGAAAAAAAGGGGATAAAAAGGTCAAGAGGCAAACAACGCTTACTGTACAATTACGTAGGATCCCTTTGATGCCGAAACTTGTGAACAGAAGTTCTATAATTCACATGCGATTTCCCAGATAAGTGCCAAAAAAAAAAAAAAACTGGCAAAAAAAAAAAATATCTGACAAAAGAGTTGCTAAAGCATGATTAATAAAAAAGCTGGTTTTAAGGCACCCCCCCCCTGGGAAAACAAATGGTAATAAAAAAGAAAACCATTTGGGTCACAGGGGGACCAGGGAAAAAGCAAACATAAAGTCAAAAACGCCTTGCCAGCATACAAAAAAGGTTAAAATGTTCTGCAACACATGGCTAAATACCAGTGTTGTGGAAAAAAAAAAAAACACCAGTTTCAATAATAAAATATATGCAGGAAAAATGGGTCCTGAAGCTGCCAAGGCAAAAACTTACAGTTCACGAAAAACTTAAGCAACTTGTTGGACATCGAGTGGGGAAACAGTCAACCCAATCTAAAAAAAAAAAAAAAAAAAAACTGTCCTAACCAAGAAAAAAGTTGGAGAACCAAAGGATGGGAAAAAAAACTCTCGGACTGCCCACATGTGGAAAAAAGTCAGATGTGACCAGTACGACGAAAGCATTTTTCTTCAGAAGCTGCGGAGGAAAAAAACGAGGGGGATGGGGGACAAAGAAATCACCGTATTCGAGGATGATTCGATCCTTGGATAAACGGATGCCGGGCAAAAATCTATATATTGGATATTGCTTTAAAAAAAAAAAAAAAACAAAAACGGTCTCATATTTATGGCAAACTTGGGCCTAAATCGAGAACGAAGGGGGAGGGGGACGGGTAAGGGATTAACGCGGGGAGGAAAACCAAAGGGGTGGGGGACAGGCTGGTGCCTGGTCAAGGAACCAGCCACCAAAGCGTAGGGGAGGGGGCAGGGGTTCCCCCCACGTCGCTGCGGTTTTCGTGTCCGGTCTGTGGTCAATATTCATCCGTCCGTGGTTGTCTTTGGTCGGCGGCCGTCGGGGGAGGTCAGTCCAAAAAAGGGAAAAAAAAAAGTGCTTATCGCGGGTTTCTGCACAAAAACCATTTCCAAAGGGAAATCAGTAATGTTTTGACCTGCGAAGCGGAAAAAAAGTCGCCAAAACGTTGACATTGGGTAATGCTTTTGCCGCCACAAAAGGGTGTTAAAAAACCCCACGGCCCCGCCACCCCTCCAAACTGAACAGCTTGGCATACTGTGGGGGGGACTCTGTCGTCGTCAAAGAGAGAGCCAACCAACAGGTTTTATAGTAGTCAAACTTTGCTAGTTTGATAGCCTTCATAAAAATTTGATAAAACCATGTCTCTCCTGGGCCGGTGTGGTTTGGCCAAAACTGCAAAAAAAAAGTTGCCTTCAGCGGCCAATGAAAAAGCAGGGGGAAGTACTTTTTGCCGATTGTTAAAAGCTGAAACTTCAACAAAAAACCATTAGCCACAAAAAATGCGCCGGCTGACATTCACCCTACAATTAGAGTTTGCAGGGTTCCAAAACCTCCAATAGGGATTAAAATTAAGGATAAATTGCTTAAAATAACCCGGTTTCTCATAAATTTATTGCAACTTTGACTAATCGAGGACGGAAGGAGTGGGGGGGGGGGGGGGGGGACCGTTCAGGGGGCGAATGGGCGGGGGCGGGACAAGGGGGTGGAAACAGGCCCTGTGTTGGTTCAGAAAACCAGCCCACAAGTCGTTAAAGGGGAGCGGCAATAGAAGGTTTTCCCCCACGTCGTGGTCGTTCTTCCGGCTCTGTCTTTCATCATCCGATTCCGGTTCAATTGTCGTTCGCCTTCGAGGGAGGTAGTCAAAAGGGGACAGGGATAAAAGCTTTTCCCGGACGGACGAGACCTAGAAGCTCCGGCCCATTAGTTTCAGGGAAGGAGAAAAATAAAAAAAAACTCCCCTAATTACAGGCAAAAAAACCACCGAGGAGGTTGCGAGTTTGGAATTTTGATGGCCCAAAGATTAAAAAACCACGCTACAATGAAAAAAAAAATGAGTTAGTTATTTACGGATTTAGAGCAACACCAAACAATGCCATGGGGCCCCCAAACAGTTCAATGGGGACGGTTGAGTATTTCAAATCTTATGCGCTACCATCAAATGGCCTCAAAGTAAAAAAAAAAAGGCGGGTTTTCGATGTAATTAAAAATGTGGTGAAAAACCACAATGTAAAGGGTAGCCGGATGCGCAATTAGGGGAGGTGGTATGGATAACACCCAATTGTCAGTTTCACTGCCATGGGAAAAAACCCATTACGGTCAAAATGACTAAGGTTTTTTTTTTTTACTGCCCCAGGGTGCGGGACATGGGGGGACAAAAAAAAAAAAACCATTAAAAAGAATCGTGGCAAGAGGGACAATACACATATATTTTGGAAAAGCAGGTTAAAGGGCGGGCCTTCCTCCTCTGTAATGGGGCGTAAGGGGGAAAAACCTAATGGAGATTTGCCGGGGGAAAAAAAAAAATTTCGGAGTCTAGTGATCAGCATGTAAAAAATTAAAAAAAAAGTTGCATGGGGAATAAAAATTGATTGAATTGCTGGCAAGTTTTACTAAGAAAAAAATAATATTATTTTTTTAGCAAAAAAATGTATATTTTCCAGGGGACAAATTCAGTGGAGCTACAAAAAAGTAGAAATAGGGCCTATTAAGAGACGCAGCTTGCGCATTTCCCAAAACAAAAAAAACAGTTAAGGAAATATGTCTAAATTCTAGAAAAGAGGGCCCAGAGAAAAAGAAAATTGCTTTTCTGCCAGAAGAAGGAATAGCCAGAGTAGCAAAACAAAAAAAAAAATGTACAAAAAAGGTCATGTGGAACTTTAAATAAGAAGGATCTACCAGGCAACATAGGGGGGACAAAGTCCCCAGGGGGAGCCGGAGGAGATGATGCTGGTCTAAGGGGTCGAACCCTGGCCCCAGTGCATCATCGGGTGTCCGCTGATCATTATGAAACCAGTGTGGTGGCGTAATTGGCAAAAAACCGCTTTCATCTTTTCGGGCAAAACAACCCCCAGGGGACCCAACATGGGGGCGCACCCACCCCATAATGGGAGATGGAAAAACCAGGGAAAACTCAAACCCCTACTTTTTTGGAACCCGAGGTTGTCGAGTGATAATAGCTTTAGGGCCTTTTCCAGACCTGACATTGTAATGCCCAAAGCCTATGGAGGGCCGACCAAGGAGATTAATTTAACCATTTTGAAGGAGTCGTTCATCCCAGGCTGGGACTTTTGGGAGTCTTAGGCAAGTAGAATTGGAAGGGTTGAGTGGGGCAATAGTAATGTTTTAAATTTAATATTTTGCAGTGCCTTTAAACAATGGAGTAGTAAAAAAAAAAAAAAACCGCTGAAATAATACCCTAGAAAAAAAAAACAATATTGTCAGGATTAAAAAAATTAGTGATGACAAAACGGTGGGGGGGAACGGGGGGCGGCCTATTACCAAGAAAAAAAAAATCAGGTTGTAAACAAATAAAAAGAAAAAAAACAAAAAAAAACTGATACAGTTTACTAAATTCAAACATGGCAGGTGGCTCATTGCCCATGCCAAAAAAAAAAGGAAAACAACCCGACAATGGATAATTTCTAGGGGCAAACTCCCCCCGTACTTACAGGGTGCCATTCGGGACCATCATCTTTTTTCGATCTGCAAGATGAAATCTCCCCAACAAACGCGGCAGCTCTATTCAACGATAAAGCCATCCCTAATTATTAGGCCTTAGTTTTTTACTTTCCATTCGAAGGGGGCCTTGCCCGCTTCCCCCATTCCTCAGTAGGTGTGGTTCATGAAGTTACAGGGACCCCAGGGAAGGGGCATTGGCCCAGCAAAACTTTAAGGAAAAAAGTTTGGAAAACACGGGACTACTCAGGGGGAGGGCAAAAAAACCAAAGGGGGGACGTGGGGAGCATGCAAAAACCACTTGCAAGCATGGAAGGGCCTACTATTCTAAACCTAAATTTCCTCTAAAACGAGCTTCATTCCCAGCAAAAACCACTTTCGGCGTGAGGACTCTCAAAAGGCCCCACCCTACTAATAGAAACTCCGATCTACTGCCAAGAAACTTCCATTTATATCCAGAACATTTTGCCATGGCCCACTTATTGGGATCGGCCTAAGGGGAGGACAAACAACATGTTTACTGGCCATTTGGTAAAGGCAATGAATGCCTAGAAGTTCTTCCAATACAACAAGCAATCCCAATCCAAAATTACCAACCCTTGAACCAGACTCGGACTAAAGGGGCAAAGGCCCATGAGCCCATCCGGAACCCCCGGAACCACCCAAGGCTGACCTTGAGGCAGCGGCCAAAAAAAAAAACAAAACAAAAAAAACCCGAGATTGCAAAACTACCACCTACACAACTAAGGTGGTGGGGGACGGACCCCAGGGACCAGCAACCCTTGCCCCGGGCAGGAGGTCCAGGGACAATTTCATGGCCAGGACGGCTGTCTACAAAAATTCTAGTTTAATTTTCGATTTTTCTTTTTAACTAAAAAAATTCCAAAGTAGAAAAAAATTACCCCCACAAAATACAAAAAAAAAAAAAAAATTATTGCCCAAAAAAAAAAAAAAAAAAAACTGCCCAGGCCAAGCTTTCCTCAAAAAAGCCTTGTTGTATGAATTGCTGGTGAAGATAATAGGGGAGAGAGTTGAGCCCAAGCATTTTCTTTCTTCTCCCTAGTTTTGCCATTGAAAATGAAAGTTGTGGCTATGACTTTGGCTGGGGAGGGGGATGCGTTGATTCGCATTGCCCCTTTTGGCGAGGGGACTGGCGTTGACAGAAAAAAAATTGCTGTGCGGGGCCCTACTTGCGAAGGGGCCTTCACAAAGTAGGAATAAGCTGTTGATCGAGGATATCCAAAACCAATCCCCATTTCATTCGCACATTTACATAATTCAAGAATTGTGGAGGGGCCTAGACAATCGCTTTTTCGAGTTTATGGCGGCCAAACACTCTAACGCAACTATAATAAAAAAAACAAAAAAAAAATAAAAACCTCTTGGGGACGTGGAATTTTTTCTGGCCACTAAACGATCCACTGGGGAGAAACTGTTTCTTACCGAGGTGGGAAGCAAGAGCAGTGAAAAAAAAAAATTAAAAAAGGGACCATCCCCAAAAAATGGAATTTTCTAGGGGCTTCTGAAAAACTTTCAAAGATTGCAAAAACGGCAGACACAATTTTTGGATGCGGGAAAAGTACCCCCTTTGGCTGTTCATGTGGCCGCGCACCCCCGATGTAATTTGCTGATTGATTACTACGCCTTCCATTCCCAATACCATAAAGGAAAAAGAATAGGAAAAAGGAATGAACTGGGGGAACAGCTTGACGAGTTGTATTTGGGTAATTAAGTGAAATTTAAAAAAAAACCTTTGTTAGGAAAGATTTTGACAAAATACTAAAAAAATAAAAACAGCGTATTAAACAAAAACCAAAACAACAAATCAACCAAAAAAAAACTAAATAGTATTAGTATCAGCTGGTTTTGCGGCGCGCTTCAACAGCCACAGGATAATTGTGCGCCTCCAAGATAATTAATGGTGGAACTATGTTATGTATGTAAAAAATTATAGGAAAAATTAGCCTACATGTGTTTGATAAAACAATCATAGGGGGTCATCAAAAGAATTGCCACGGTGGGATATATTAGTGGGACAACCAAAATCAGTGAAAGGAGCAAATCGGCCTCAGTGTTCATATGTAGAAGAGGTTAGGAAAATTTGCCAAATTTACCAAAATCACATAATCATAATCAGGAAAAAAATGATGTTAATGTCGACATAAATGAATAGCAAGTGTCAACATTGCGCTTCAATGGATTTGGTTTTTTCATAACTTTGTCGATCAGGGAAGGGTTGGTTGCGGCTTTACTATTTGTGGGCGCGGCAAGTAACGGTGTTGTTCAGACTGTTCATGTGCCGGACTAGCGTTCGGGTTTTTAACTGCTGAAATTTTGTATTTTGCATCCGAGAAGCTTGAGATAATTATGAAAAAACCCCAAGGAATGCGGAAGCGGTTTTCATGGTATTGCCTGTCAGATAAGTTTGGAGTCGGCAGCTTCAGGCCACGTCCACGTCCATGTTCCTCTACCTCACCATTTAGTAAAATTAGACATTCAGTTCTTCATGGGAGAAAAAAAACTTTCATGCGCGGAGGGGCTACAAAAATCATGTTCCTGCCTGAGTACCCTGGTCATGTAGGTAATCTATGAGAGACCATATACGCATGGAGGCTGACTTGGGCAGCCAAGGGGCTGGCCAACGCAAAAAAAAAAGCATCAAACTGGATTTGACCTCGCTACCTGCTTCTGACTGTCCCCACAGATGGCGTTCAAGGAAAAACCCATATGTTAAAACTAAGGTTCAGGAACTGTTGGAATGGCTTTGCAGAATAAATAAACTGGGCGTCGTGTGATGCCCTGTCTTCACTGAAAAAGCTACGACCCCCTTCTTCCAACTTTCGTTCGTGAGGGAGGGTGTATTGGGCGCCCGAGTACGACTTAGGGCAACCCCCAACCCTTCACCCATGAGTACTTCGTTGTTTACCGAGATGATAAAAAGATTGCAACTTTCCGATTGCGGGCAACGTGTGATAATGGTTGCAATCCGTTGAAATCCATTGTTGACTGACTGCCTCGTAAAAACCTAAAATGGAATTTTTTACTAAAGGAATATAAACATTTAAGACTAAGATGAATTTTTTTTTGGGGGGTGGGGGGCCGGCCCTCAAAGCCCCCCGCCCCCTCTCCCCGAATTACCCGCTGGCGCACTGCCTTGAAATATTGTGGATAACCGTAGCCTTTAGTGGTGAAAAAGTACCCAAAACACTTTGCTACGCATCACTAGTTTTGTTACATAACTTTAAGTAGTCAGAATGTTTGGTCTAAAATTAATGGGGTCAAATGAAAGTAGTAGCCGCATATGATCTCATTGAGGAAAAGAAAATCTATCTGTAAATACGTTTTTAGGGCCCACTAAAAAGGGATCGATCCGCGGGTTGTTGCCGATACTAGTACGTAGTAAAAATAATCTAGGGCTAGCTCTATGTACAAAGCAGCGGGTTTTCTCTTTGCTCATCGATTTGTGCTTGTTTGCGGAGGCAGGCGAGGGTGGCGCGAGCTTCAGTTTGATTAGCCAAGAAGGAAAAAATCCCACCGTATACGGATTTTTACATTCCAAAAAACCCAAAAAAAATAAACAACAATATCTGGACCTGACATCTCTGAGGATACCCCATCTTTACAAGAAAGCTGCCGAAGCCTAAGTTTACACATTAAAAATGTTTGCAACTCGGGCCTATCTACCGGCCCAAGGACGGGGAGGTCTCGTAGAAAGTTTATTCATCTATTTCCACCATATACCAAAAATGCTTTCTAGTTTTATGCCGTAAGAAGGCCGATGGTCTACAGCTGTCAAAAAAACGCTTTACTAAAATCAAGTGTAGACGCATCAAACTTGGCACCTTTTTGGTTTTCATGCCAATCAGCGATATTGGAGAAAAAAAAAAATATTGCCAAGATTTGTTACTGCTAAAAGAACGGTTTAGCGCCACAAAAAGAGCCCATTGCTGCTTCGGAGCAATTACCCATTAAAAAAAACCCACATGGTGTAAAATGTTTCTGTGCTAGAATTTTTAATTTTCAAAAAAAAAGACTTTAAAAAAAAAAGAATCGGTAGAAGGGATAATCTCCGCCCTGGTAATTTGGGAACACCTTAAAAAAAGCGGGACTTTCCCTTTTGAGAAAAAAACCGGTGCTTAACAATAGACTTTGGCTTCCACCTTGAAGGAAAAAAAAATTGCAGTAGTCAGGTGCAGGATTGAAAGAGGAGTGTCCCAAAGGTGGATAGCTTAAAGGTGTTATTTCCGCAGTGTTAATAAAAACTTTTCAATGGGTGGGGAAATTTTATCAGCCAGACCCGCCCAAACCAAGGGTGACTTTCCAATTCTTCAGAATTTTTTATAATGTCCAAGCAATTCACGGAGGGGATTGGGGCTTATAGCTGATATACAAGGTCGCCTAATGATCCCACATGCGCACTTACAATTTGGTAAAAGGACCTGCAGGGTGTATTGAAGGAAAGAAAGGTGTGTTTTAAAATAAAACACTAGCAAACAAACATTTCAACAGCATTGTTTTTCCTCGTCATTAAAGCTACTCTCCATCATACTTCAAACATCAATTGCGAATTTCGGCGCTTCTTGAATCTTTTACTGCGAATAAAAATCTTTCTAAGCCTATGCCTTTATAAAAAGAAATATGCGGTAGTGGGGCCTTGGCCAAGAAGGAGAGCGAAGGGTTCTGTCAAAAAAACTCAAAAAAGTATATAGGCTTTTTTCTAGGTCTACTACACTTTGCATAAAACCCTCTCTGTGTTAAATAATTAGTTATACTTTATAGGCGCCGCTTTAAAAAACAATACTCTCTATCTTGTCCCCTTCCTCCTCCGTGTTTTTTTATCGTGTATTTTTTTTTGTTTTTTTCTTTTTATTTTTTTTATTCGGTTTATTCTGTTTGTATTTTTTTGTTTTGTTTCGTTTGGTTTTATCTGAATTTGGCTGATTCTTTTTTTGGCTTTGTTCTTTTTTGTTTTGATCGTCATGTTTGTTTTTTTGTCTCTTTTTTCAATTTCTCCTCTGTGTTTGTTTGTTTTTTTGGTCTTACCTTTTTTTGTGTTTATTGCTCTCTTCTCTTGTTGTCTTTGTTTCTTTTTTTTTTGTTTGTTGGTTTTTCTCACTTATTATCTTTCCTTCATTCTTGCTTTTTTTGTTTTCTTTATTTTCAAACTCTTGCTTTGTGTCCATCTGGTTTTTATGAAATGTTTTGAATTTTTTTTTTTTGTCTTTTTGTTTTTTTCTTTTGGTTCTGCTTTTTTTTCATTAATAATTAGTCTTAAATGTTTCTTTTGTTTTGTTTTTTTTTTTTTTCGTTGTTGTTTTTTTATTGTTTTTGTGTTGAGTGTTGGCTTTTTTTTGAATGCTTTTCGTTTGTTTGTTTTTAACTATTTGTCAGTTTTGTGTTTACTTTGTGCCTGTTTTCTGTTCATTATTCTTTTCTCTTCTTTTTTTTTTTTGTTTTTTCTATTTTCTTGTTTTGTTGTTTTTTTTTTTTCTCTTTTTTTGCTTGTGTTTGTTTGTTGTTCTCTTTTTAATTTTTTTTGTTTTACTTTTGTCCTATTTTTTTTTCTTTTTGTGTTTATTTTTTGTTATTTGCCTTTTTTGTTGTTCTTTCTTTCTATCTTTCCCCTTGTTTGTCTCTTTGCGCGTTTCGATATTTTGTCCTTTTTGTATTTTTTTGTTTCGCTTTATTGTCTTATTTGTTTTATTTTCTTTTGACCCATTTTATTTTTTTCCTTTTATTTTTTGTTACTGACTGTTTTTTTTCTTTTCTATTTTTTGTCCTTTTCATCTGCTTGTTGTATTTTTCTTTTTTTGTGTTAGTGAGGCGAGAAGATGTTTTAAAAAGCGCCGCCCTATAGGCAGTATAAAAAAAAAAAACTAATATTAACACAAGAGTGAGTGGTTATGCCAAATAGTGTGTTTTAGTAGGGACTAAGCCTATATATTTTAGGTTTTTGGAAGGAAACCTCTTTTCCTCTACTCTGGCCAAGTCCCCCCCCTACCCATAGTTTGCTTATAAGTGCATAGGCAATTTAAATAGAATTTTATTCGCCCAGTAAGATAAGGAAAAGCGCCCCGAATTCCGAATGTGGAAGTAGAGTTATGCATGCGAAGTAGTAGCTAATGACAGAAGAAAAAAAAAACATGCCTTAGTGAAATGGTTTGCTAGTTATTTTAAAAAAAAAAAAAACCACCTTTCTTCCTTCAAAACACTGCAGAGGTCCTTTACCAAAGAAATGTAAAGTGCATGTTGATACAATTAGCGGGAACTTTTTATCAGCCTAATAAAGCAATCCCTCTCGTCGAAAAATTGCTAGACATTATAAAAAAAAATCTGAAAAAAGGAAAGTCAACCTAGGTGCTGGCATATAGAAAAAAGATTCCAGGTTGAAAGTTTATTAAAAAAAAAACCACTGGCCGGTAATACTTTAAGCTATCCAACGTTGCACATACTACTTCAATTTCCTGCACGACTTACTGGGCATTTTTTTCTTCCAAAGGGGTGGAAAGCAAGCCTATTGTAAACCACCGCCCGTTCTCAAAAAAGGGAAAAGGTCGCTTTAAAGGTGTCAAATTACAGGCGATATCCCGTCTAACCGATCTTTTCTTTAAAGTCTTTGAAAAATTCTACACAGAAAAACATTGTACAACCATGTGTAAGGTGGTTAATTGGCTCCGGAGCAGCCATTTGGGGCTTTGTTGCGCCAAAAAACGTTTTTCTACAGCTAAACAAAAAATCCTTGAGCAATATTTCTCTCAACGAATCGCTGAATTGCATGAAACAAAAAAGGTGCAAGTTGATGCAGGTTCTACACTGATTTTTAGTAAAGCTTTGGAACCACTTGTAGGGGACCATCGGCTGTCGTTACGGCATAAAGGACTAGAAGGCTTTGGTATATGGTGGAAAAAATAAGATGATAGGGATAAACCTTTTTTTACGGAGGGAACTCCCCGTCTGGGGCACGGGCGCTAGGAAAGTAGGGCCCCAGGAGTGCCAAAAACAAGTAAAGTGTAAAAACTAAGCTTCGCACTTTCTTGTAAAGATGGGCTTGTATCTCAGGAGATGTCAGGGTCAGATATTTGTGTTAATTTTTGGGGGTTTGGATTTTATCTTATACGTGTGGAGGTCTCTTGGCACAACCAGCCCCACCCCGGGCTGGAGCCTACGCAAAAAAAACCAAGCACAAAATCGGGAGGAGAAAAGAGAAAAAAGCCCGGCCTTTGCGCTGCCTACAATAGAAGCTAAGGGCCCTTATATTACTACGCTTACTAGTATCGGCAACAACCGCGGGATCGATCTTTTTAGTGGCCCTAAAAAAACGTAATTTACCCAAGAAGGAGGGGAAAAATGTATCTCAAATTGAGATTTCATTCTGCTACTACTCATTAGGATCCAGTAAATTTCAGACCAAATCTGAACTACTAAAAGATGTAAACAAACTAGTGATCGTAGCAAAGGTGTTTGGTACTTTCACCACTAAAAGCCTAACAGGTACCAATTAATTGTTCAAAGGCAGTTGGCGCCGCGTATTTCGCGTGGAGAGGGGGGCGGAGGGGGGCTTGAGCGTGCGGCCCCCCCCCCCCAAAAAAATAAAAAAGTTAGTCTTAGGCTGTTAAAGTTAGTATATTCTTTATTAAAAATAATTTAGGTTTACGAAAGCAGTCAAGTCAACAAAATGATTGAAACGGGATAGGCAAACACATAATTCAAAACGTGTCGCAAATTCGTGAAGCAAAATCTTATCTCTGTTAAAAAAGATAGGCATGGGTGAGGGTCGGTGTTGCCCTTATTCGTAACTTCTTCGCGCCAATACAAACCCTCCTCACGGGGACGCGAAAAAAGATAGGAAAGAAAGGGTGGTCGTACTTCAGTGGAAAAGGGACAGGGCATCCACGGACGCAGGTTTATTAATTATCAAAAAAAGGCTTATCAAAAACAGATCCTGACCTAGTTTAATCATATGTCTTGAAAGAGCCCACTGTTTGGGGACATTAGGAAAAACAGGTACCGAGGTCAAAAAATCAGATGAGCCTTTTTGCGTTGCCAGCCTGGCTGTGTGTCCCCCCCCCCCCAAGTCAGCCTTTTTTTTTTTCCTCGTAGCCATAGATACCTTACATGGGACCAGGGGGGGATCTCAGCAGGGGAAACATGATTTTGTAGACTCTCGATGAAGTTTCTCCTATGAAGAAACTGAATGGTTTTCCAAATTACTAAAATGCGTGAGTATCAGAAGCAACACATGGACGTTGGAGTTGGCGGCCCTGACGTGCAATCAAAAAAACTATCTGAAAACATACCCATGAACTTCCGACATCTTGTGTTTTAATAATACATATCTCCAAAGCTTCTCGGTTATGGCCATACATATACTCTCAGCAGTAAAAACAGAAACATCATGTCATGGCAAGTCAGAAAACCAACCACTACTGCCCCGCCACAATAGTAGCCGCGGCAACCAACACCTTCTGATCGGGGACAAAAGTATGAAAACGAAATCCCATGAGCCATGTTGACTTGACTTATGTCATTATGTCGGACATTCAACATATCTTCTGACTTATGATTATGATTTTGTGGTAAGATTTGGCATTTTCTCACCTCTTCTAACATATGACAAAATGAAGCATTGTTGTACCTTTCACTTTGATTGGGTTCCACTTAAAATATACAAACCCGTGGGGGCAATTCTTTTTGATGGATAAATTGGAATTTGTAACAAAACACATTTAAGGGCTATTTTCTATAATTTTACCACATTACATTACTATAGTCAAAGTAAAAATATCTTGGAGGCCGAGCCTAAAATAAATCTGGGCTGTTTGAAGCGCGCCAAAAAACAAACAAATTAACTCAGATACTAATTACTAATTAGGGGTTTTGCAGTTGATTTGTGGTTGTTAAATCACTGTGTATTTTAGTAGTTTCAAAAATCTTCCTAAAAAACCACAAGGGGATTTTAAATCCAAACGCTCATAACCAAATTACAACTTCAGCGCTCAACTGTCAGTCAAAATTCCTTTTTCTAATTCTTGTCTTAATTCGGTATGAAAAAAAAGAGGGCGTAAGTAATCATTCAGAATTACATCGGGGTTGCGGACGGGCACATGGAACAAGGCAGCCCGCAAGGGGGGGGACTTTCCCAAATTCCAAAAAATTTTTCTAGCCCGTTGCCAATTCTTGCACGTTTCAGGAAGCCTAGAAAATACATTTTTTGGGATGGTGGGTCCTTTAATTTTTTTCCTGCTCCTTAGCTTTTCCACTCGTAAAGTAAACGATTTTCTCCAGTGAGGGTCGTAGCCTGGCCAGGAAAAAAATTGACAACGTCAAAGAGGGGTTATATATGGCGTAGAGCTTTGCGCCCATTAAAACTTCGAAAAAGCCGACGGTCAGGCCCCTTCGCACAATCTGATTTAATGTAAAAGTGCGCAGGCTTGAGGATGTGGGTGAGTTATCCCCGATCAAACAGCTTCGCTACTTTGTAAGAAGTTCTTCGCAAGGTTTAGGGCCACAAAGCAATTTCTGTCACCCAGTCTTCCAAAAACCAATGCCCGAATCAAAACCATCCTCCCCTCCCCCTTCTAGGGCCAAAGTCATAAGCCGACACTTCTTCTTCAATCGCAAAAAAACTAGGGAGAAAAGAAAAGAAAAAAAAATGCTTGGCTCACAATTTCTATTATCTCCACAAGCATTCAAAACCAAAAGGGCCCCTTTGAAGGAAAAGGCCGTGGCTTGACAGTTTTTTTTTTTTTGCCCTCATAAAATTTTGGTATTTGTGGGGGTATTGCTCTTACTTTGATTATTAAGGTAAAATAAAACAATCGAAAAAAAAATTAGAGAAAAAGAGCAATTTTGCTAAGACCAGCGTTCATGGCAAGATTGTCTGGTGACCTTCTTCTGCCGGGGCAGGGTTGGCTGGTCTCGCGTCGTCCCACCACCTTAGTTGGTAGGTTGTATGGCTTGCCCATCTCGGGTGTTCGGCATGCCTCAAGTAGGCTAGGGTGCGTCGTGGTCTGGATGGCTTCATGGCTGCCTTGTAGTCGAGGTCTGGTTCTAGGGTGCTAGATTTTGGAAATCTGGATGCTTGTGCTATTGCGAAGGGAACTTCTAGCATCACATGCCTTTACCAAATGGCCATCTACATGTTGTAGTTCTAGGGCCGCCACATTCCAATAAGTGGCATGGCAAGATGCTTTCTGGATTATGGGAAGTTTTGCAGTAGGATTCTGTCCGCGAAGCAAGAGTTTCAATTAGTTAGGAGTAGAGGGATTGAGATCCACGCGAAAGTGTTTATGGGATGAAAGCTTCGTTTAGAGATTAAGGGTAGAATATTAGTTAGGCCTTTCCCTAGGACGTGCCAAAAAGATGTTTGGCCGATTTGCCCCGTTCCCCCAACGTCTTGGTTGGTTTGCGGCTCCTGGAGGTAGTTTACGTGTTTTTCAAATTTTCTAAAAGGATTTTGCTGGGCAATGCACCTCCTGGGTCTGTAAAACTCATGACAGACACCATACTGGAGGGATGGGTGAGCGCAAGGGCCGTAGGAATGGGAAAAAGAAGAAAAAACTAGGCTATTATAGGATACTATTAGGATGAGAAGGTCTGCGAGTTGTTGGGGAGACTACAATAATGAGGAATGGAGAATGATTGCGACTTGCCAATGTAGTTTTTACGGGGGGGGAGTTGCTAGAATATCCATTGCGCGTTGCCCAGGCATGAGGGGCACTTGCCATGGTGAATGTGACAAGTACTATCAGTTTTTTTTTTTGCCTTAAAACTGATTTCTGGTTAGCGCTTTCGGTGTCACCTTGTCATCACTAATTTTTTTTAATCTGATAATTGTTTCTAAGGTATAGTTTTTCAGGCGCTTTTTAACTCCATTGTCCAGCACTGCAATAAAATTAAAATAAAATTTACTTTGCCACTCAATAACCCTTCAAAAATTTCTACTTGCCGGTAGACTTTCAAACAAGTCAGCCTGGATGGAAAAGACCTTCAAAATGGCTAACTTAAATTCCTGGTGGGCCATAGGCTTGGGCCATTACAATGTTCAGGCGGAGCGGGCCCTAAAAAAGGCTAATTATCACCGCAGACACCTCCGGGTTCCAAACAGAGGGGTTTGAGGGGTTCCTGGGGTTTTCCAGCTCCATATGGTGTGCCATGTGTCTGGGGTTGTTGACCCGAGATGATGTGCAATTACCCGCCCACAACTGGTCATAAAATAATCAAGCGGACACCCATGATAGCCCCACTGGGGGGCCCAGGGCTGGCGGACTCATCAGGACAGCATCATCTCTCCCGGCTTCCCCCCTGGGCTCTTGTTTGTTCCTAATTGGCTAATGGGGTAGGAGTCCTTATTAAAAGGGTCATGGGGGGGACCTTTTGTTACAGTTTGTTGTTTGCTATACCTCTGCTTTCTTTCTGCGCAGAAAGGCATTTTCTTTACTGGCCTCCTTTTCCTATATTCTAGGAACACATTATTCCTACCTGTTTGGGGGAATTGGCGGGGCACAGCTGCTCTTTATAGGGGCCTTTTCTACTTTTTGTAGCTCCAATGATTTGTCTGAAAAAAAATATACATTTTTGCTTAAAAAAAAAATAATATTATTTTCTGTAAAACTTGGGCAGCAATTCAAAAAATATCCCATAACTTAATTCATGCAAACATTTTATATTACCATGCGATCAAACTAGACTTCGAAAGTTTTTTTCCCCCGCAAATTTCCCATTAGGGTTTCTCCCCTACCCCCCTACAGAGGGGGAGGAAAAGCCGCCTTAAAAACTGCTTTCAAAATATTGGCTGCTATTGTCTCTTGGCCACGATCTTTTTAATTGTTTTTTTGTTCATGGGTCCACTGAGGGCAGTAACCTATTCATTAGCACGTTAGTTGGTTTCCCATTGCAGTGAAAAAACCCACATTGGTATCCATACACCTCCCTACTGCCAGTCGGCACCTTTTACTGGGTTTTCCACCCACATTTAAAATACATCGAAAAAAAAATAACCCCCCGCGCTTTACTTTGAAAGCCCATTTGATGGTAGGGGCATAAGGAGAGAAACTCAAAACCCCCGGTCAGACTGTTGGCCCAATTGGGGCATTGTTGTGGCTTGGCTCTAAATCCGATAATAAAACTAACTCATTTTTGTCATTGTAAGGCCTGTGTTGATCTTTTGCCATTTCAAATTCCACTTCGCAACTCCTCAGTAAGGTTTGGGCCTGATAATTAGGGGGCGGGAGTTTTTCTCCATGGGAAAACAACTAATGGCGAGCTACTAGGTACGTCGTCGGGGAACTTTTCCCACTTCCTTTGATACCTCCCCCGAAGGCCGGGGGGACCACGACAATGGACCAAAACACGGGGGGACGGATGTGATGACACAGACGGAAGGAAACGGACCACGGACGCTGGGGAAAAAAACCCTCTGCCCTTTTCCCCTACGTTCATTGACTGGTTCTTGGACCCAACACACAGGCCCTGTCCACCCTGTCCCCCCCGCCATTCGCCCCTGACGTCCCTCCCTTCGATTCTCGATAGCCAAGTTTGCATAAAATATGGTGAGACGTTAAATGGCAATATCAATTAATCTAAATTGGAGTCTGAGGTGGACTGCAATTACTAAGTGTGATGGTCGCGGCCAGCATTGGGGCTTAAGTTTGAAGTTTCAGCTTTTAACATCGCAAAAAGTTACTTCCTGACTTGTCCATTTGGGCTGAAAAAAAGGGCATTGCCAGTTGGCAAAAACCACGGCGCCAGAGTGAAAATGTTATCTTTTTATGGAAAAGGGCTATCAAAACTGCCAAATTTGGACTACTATAAAAACCTGTGCTCTCTACTTGAGACGACGAAGAGTTCACAGTATCAGCTGTCAGTGGTGCGGCGTGTGTTTAAACAACTTTGTGCGGCAAAAGCATTACCAATGGCAAAGTTGGGGACTTTTCCGCTTCCAGGTCATTGATCGATGTCTTGGAATGGTTGCAGAAACGCGGATATAGCACTTTTCCTTTGATCTACA
The DNA here is from genome assembly GCA_024449915.1 of Sweltsa coloradensis. Classification (NCBI taxonomy): domain Eukaryota; kingdom Metazoa; phylum Arthropoda; class Insecta; order Plecoptera; family Chloroperlidae; genus Sweltsa; species Sweltsa coloradensis. The sequence goes on along the minus strand of JAMZAV010008952.1, from coordinate 12,247 downwards.
TCCCCGACGGCGACGAACAAAGGACAACACGGACGGATGATGACACAGACGCGGACCACGACCACGACGTGGGGAACCCCTGCCCTCCCCATTCACGCTTGTGGACTGGTTCTGACCAGCACAGGCCTGTCCACCCCTTGTCTCCCCGCGTAGATCCCCTTACGTCCATCCCTTCGTCCGATTTAGCCAAGTTGCCAAAAATATGAGACGTTTTTAAGCAATATCCAGTAAATAATTTGCATCGTTCCAAGATCGATATGCCTCGAAACGATTGTCATCCACCTCGCTTACCTCGAGCTGCTGAAGAATGTCGTTAGTACTGGTCACATACTGACTTCCAATGTGCAGCTGCGTGTGAGTCACTATGTCTCAACTTCTTGGTGGACAGTTTTTTTTAAGATGGTTGGACTTTCCCACTCGACTATGTCACCAGTGCTTAAGTTGCTGACTGTAGTTGCCTGCACTGTCAGGGAACATTTCCTGCATATATTTATTATTGAATGCCACGTTTAACAACACTGTGTATTTAGCATGTGCGCCCAGAACCCCCAATTTAACCTTTGTATGGCTGCAGGCCGTTGATATGTTGGCTCCATGGTCTGTGACAAATGTCTTACTTTATAAACATTGTCTGCCTTATTAAAACAAGCTTATAAGCATCGTAGCAACTCTTTGCAGATATTTTTGCCAGTTTTGCACTTATCTGGGAAATCGCATGTGAATAAGACTCTGTTCACAAGTTTCCAATCAGGATCAAAGTAATGTACAGTGAGCGTTGTGTCTCTTGACTTATCCCCTTTTCAAAACAACTCCCTTCGTCTCGATTAGCCAAGTAGCATAAATATGAGCAATATCCAATCAATCCTTTCTTTTGCTTAATGACATTGTCGTCAGGCTCATCACCTGACGTTGCCGACATCTTGTCACGACCCCTCGTTGACTGGCGGACGTCTAGAACCCACTGCAGCCTCAGAAGAGAAGGGGTTGGAGTGGTTGTTTGGGAAGGAAAGCCGCATCAGCTCTGTTCGTCCGCCGTAGCTGTAAGTATGCCTAAGACAGTCGACTGGGTCAGGTACAAACACAAAATCCCAAGGAAAAAAGACATAAGAAACGCATGATCAAGATATTATTACCATTTATTATACATTGCATCCCCCATTGCTGGGAATGAATGGTACAATGAATGGTGGCAATGGTTCTGTTAGCATTAAAAAAGGGAACAAAAAGTATGGCCAACAGCACTGTTATAGGGGCGGCCACAAAGCTACAATAATGAATAATAATAAAATAATAATATTGACTGTAATAAGTTCAGTTCATAAGACATATACTCCCCTATTAAATAAAAATATCTGGCTGTCATAAAGGACCAGACATAAGCATACACAAATATAAACTGGGGCCAGGTTCTGGCGGTCGCATAGAACCAAATCTAGAGTGGCACGAGTAGAAGGGGTCACCCGAGTAGCTTCAGGGATAGTGACTGAGGAACAGGCCACTTCGAAGGAGGGAGATAAATTTGTCAGCCAGGTTTTTTTCACTGAATTGTAGCAGAGTTCCCCCGTGAGATGTCCAGATTAAGAATCACAAGAAGAACTATCTCTTTGTATTTATCTTGGATAGCTTAAGCACGTTCTAGGGAAGCCTGCAGTTTGCCGAGTTCATTATAGTCCGTGCAGTTGGTGCTATATAGGCCAGAGCTAATCAAGAGTTTGTCTACACCAACAGCCACTCAATCCACAGATTTCCAGCCTCCGTCTCATAAGCTCTAGAATACGAGGGGCAAACTGCATAACATGCTTTACGCATTCGTACTTACTTCCACCAATTATACGTAAATGTACCCCCCCCCTGTTGAAGAAAAACTTTTAAATTGTTTTGTGCTCTTTCGTTCAGGCGGGACTGATGCGTGCGATGACAACAGCGCCAGCAACTCGCTGGTATGACATTTTACAAAGAAATACTCATATCTCGGCTGCCACGAACTTGCGCAACTATTTAGCTATTTTGTTCATAAAGTGGACGGTACCCGCTGCATAATTGGTGCAAAAGACCTCATTCGATTCTATTTTCAGAGATGTTTCTGTCTTTATTTTCGGGACAATCCTAGAATCCTGAAGTTTGTTTTATATTGTTCGAAATTAAGGATACTATCTGGATATCGACTTACGTGCTTTAATTTCGTTCGTCATAACCAAAGTACATCACAAGCGCGTTCATGACACCTTGTCAGGTTGAAGGCGTACATACTAGATTGCATTTTAGAGCAAAACAACACGTAGTGGCTATTTTCTTTGATTTAGAAAAGGCGAACGATACGGCATGGAGATATGGTATATTAAGAACTTTACATATCTGGGCTTTACGGGCACCTGCCAATTTTTATTTCAAACTGTTTATCTGAAAGATTTTTAGTGTTCGAATTGGAAATATTTTATCTAGACCTCTTATCAAAGAAACAGAGTCCCACAAGGATCAGTTTTAAGTGTCATATGTTTCGCCCTACCATCAACAGTATTACCTCACATATAAATAAGCCAGTCGAATCACCACTGGTTTTTGTAGATGATTTTTCATTTACTTCCGAGCTTTCGTATTGAGTTCGATTGAAGTCGTCAACTACAACTAAACATAAGCGCCTTGAGTAGATGGTCAAACGAAACTGGATATGAAAATTCTTAACACAAAAACCACATGGTGTATTTAGCCTATCGGTTGGAGGGTTCTGTTGACAAGAGAGTCGGTCGCATGTTGTTTTGTTAGGGTCCGAAACTGCCTGTTCGAACTTGGAGTCGGTTGTCGGGTCTGCCTCGTTGGAGGTGTTGACAAGAGTGCTCGGTCGCGTGTTTAGGTCAAACTGCCTGTTTTAAAGCATTTGATACGGTTTTGCACGAATTATTACTAAAACAATTAAAATAATTATGGTATTACGTGGCATCGCAAACAACCTAATAAAGAGCTATATACCGGATCGGGAACAAATGTTGATCATAAATGGTCACCTTAAGTAAACCTAGGAATAATTGAATACGGAGTTCCACAGGGTACAGTGGTGGGACCTTACTTCGTTACCATCTTATTAATGAATTGTGTAATGGTATATAATCGGATGGAAAAATAAGTTACATTTGCTGACAATACAGTGCCTATATATTTGTCGGCAAAAACTGGGATGAAGTTACAAAAAAAGACTCAACGAGAACTCTCTAAAATACAGAGTGGTAAACGATAACATCCTCACAATCTCAATCGGAAAAAACGGAATTTATCAGCCTTTTCTGCCACGATTGCCAACCAGCCTACTCAAAACAACATACACTCCACTTAACTGCATTGCGAAACCCTTATCCATTAGTTAATAACACTACCTTCAACCTGTTGCCTCTTCTTTTGGTGATTCAGCAGCGTGAGCTCCCGTACAACGCCGGGCCCTAGGTGTCGGCACTAATAATCGGCCTCTAGGTTTTATTTTTACGAGTTTAAAAACGATGATAGGCAGGCTTTCTTGAAGCCTGCAGTGAGGCGGGAACAGGCCCCCGCTGCAGGGTGGGGCGAAGAGGCCGCACACCCCAGTCGATGAGTGACGCGCACCAATTGCACAGTCATATAATATACAGCGCACTCAGTCACACGGCACTCGTTGACGCCATGTCCGGGATCGATCTGGGTCACGGCGGCGATACACCCGAACCCGGTTACCGAGCCCTTTTCGCAGGAGGGAAGATAAGTCCTCACCAAAGGCGACGCGAAGGACGTTTAAAAACGACGGCGGGGTCCCATGAGCAACGTCCGACTAACGACGGAAGATAAAAATAAGCGGGTTTTCCGCGTCCTGCAGGGAGGAATAAAACTAGTTCGCGCACTCGCACGGGAGAAGCGCGTCGCATGGGAACCCCCAAGGTCCCGTGTAGATTCTGGTCATCCGCTGTTGTGCCATCGGGACACCCGATGGCGCACGCAAGCACTTGTTCTCGATGGTCTGTAGTTTTGAGAGGTGGTTTATAGTACGTCCGGCGCCAGCTCGACCACACTTCGGGAGCGTACGCAAACGTCGGCCGGGATGACAGGCCGAGTACAGGTGAAAGCTTGAGAGCTATCGGCATCGCAGGAGCTCCGCAAGCAAGGGAGATAGAGGAAGGATAGCTTGCCGGTCGCTCGTGGGCTGCTACCGCGCTGACAGAGGTCCCCAGGTAAGGTGGCGGGGCCAGGTAAAGGCCAAGGACTTGTTGGATCGACGCCATTTGATTGCTTCTCCATTACGCCTAAATGATGGTTGATCCTGGCCCCTAGCCCAGTGAAGAGCGTGGCAGACGTCTTTGCGCATTGGAGCCCCATGCGCCAGACCCAGAGGGACTGCTACCAGCTGGCAACGGTATTGAATAGCGCTGGCCGAACCATGACTGCCCCACGCGCTGTGCGGGACGTAGACAAGGCCACGAGGTAGTCGTCGGCAAACATGGCGGCCGATGAACGTGACGGGAGGCGGGGAAAGTGCCTGGGTATATAGGTTGAAGAGGGCGGGGCTGAGCGACTGAGCCCTGTGGGACCCCGGCGGGCAACAGGACGATGTGTGATGTGCATTCCCCCCGGGATACGCTTAAAAGGAGCGTTTCGATGAAGGTATATGCCACGGCAGGAGGTGTATTAGATAAGGTCGGGAACTCAATGGAAATGAATTTCTTGAGGAGTGCCTCGTGCCCGACTCGGTCGAAGGCTTCTTTAGACACATCGAGGAAGACGGCCCCCGCAATGCATTTGCCCTGTTCCAACCCATCGAGTATGTGGGACACCACCGGGTTAAGATGATTGTACCGTGGAGGTGGCCGACCGGAACCGAATTGTTCATCAGGAGGAGATGGCCCAGTGCCCCCGACCGCACGTGGGCCTGAACACGGGACAGGAGAATGCGCTCGAAAAACCTTGCGACAGCACTGAGGAGGAGACTAAATAGGTCGCTTAGCTCGAAGGTGTCCCTAGGCGGTTTTCCCGGATGAGAACGCAAGCCACCTTGCCAATTCCAGGACGGATGGAAAATTTGGTGTAGCGGCCAGGCAAGCATTAAAGATGGCGCGACATACGGTTGTGCGCCCGCACACTCTGGGTAAGTTCCTTGAGAACCCTGGGCCCCAGTGATTGCCATCACCGCACGCTGCTTCCGGGGCGGGCAAGGCCAGCATACGTCGGCCACACTCAGCAGCAGTGCACTGGCCGCTGTCTCTGGCAAGCGGTTGTGCGCGCGGGATGAGCGTTTTTCGAACCCAAGCACGACCTCGTGACGATGAGGGAGGTGACTCGGCAGTAGGGAGGGGTTAGGCTGGAAAGTCTCCTCCAGAGCATCTGCAAGAACGTTTGCCTTTTCTTCCGGGCTGCATGCAAGAGTGGTTGGGCCCTGGATGGGCGGGTCCGGTTGAGGGCGTCGTTGTAGTGCTCGAGCCATCCGCCAGATGGATCCGTCGGCGTCCTGGAGGTTGGACACGGCGTCTTCCCACAGGGAAGCCCTGTATGCTGCTATGTCAGTTTTCAGCGCTGCGCACGCCCGGTTGTACGCTGCACGTGAGTCAGGCGTCTGGGTCCGCTGCCAGCGTCGACGCAGTTGGTTCTTGATGCGGACTGCACGTGCAAGGCGCGTCGGTAAGTCATATAGCGTGAGCCTCCCCTGGGTGCGCGTGGGCACACTCGCTGCTACACCTTGCTGGATAGAGTCCACCAACAGGCCAAGTGTCTCATCGATGGCGGCTGGAGTGGTCAGAAGAGGCGGCACCTGCGGTAGACGTGCCCGGAGGAGGTCGCGGAATTTGTCCCAGTTCGCCAACTTGTAGTTTGGGGTGGAGGGAGGTGGAGTCTGTAGGAGTCTGTTCCCAACGCGGATAACCACTGGATTGTGGTCTGAGGTGAGGGTTGTTACTGTAGTAAGGTCGTAGGAGCAACTGCTATGAAATTAAGTAAGTGGCTCATATAAAATATTTAGGTGTAATAATCGACGAACCTTTAAAATGGAATTGTCATATTAAAATGATCACATCTAGGTTAAGAAATTGTCTGTATATTTTTATACGTTAAGAAATATTCTGACAAAAACTCTCCTTAGAAATACATACTTTGCCTTGATACAATCTTCACTTATTTATGGAATACTGAGTTGGGGAGGAGCTTATGACACTCACATACATCAGCTAAACGTAATTCAAAAGCTTGTTCTAAAAATAATCCTTAAAAAAACCTAAATTCTTCCCGTTGAAATCTACTTTTATTGAAACTAATACCTTAAGTGTTCGCAAACTCTACGTTAAATTATTGTGCACTCATATTCATAAAAACTTAAATCAATACAGAAAAGTAAATCATGCAATAAACACTAAATCCAATAATGTCAGCCTAATAACCCCACTTGCAAAACTCACATTATTTCAAAGACACGCCATATTTTTAGGGCCCAAACTATTTAATTCCCTCCCATTACCAATAAGAACCACTGTACGAAGCAGTCGATTCAAAATTGATCTAACGAAATGGTTCGCATGCTGTTCACAACAATATATTGAAGATGTAACCAACAACGTGTTATCTAAATAAGAGTCATATTATAACCCCTGCTTGCCATTCCCGCGGTTCTAATTCTTCATTATTTATGACTATACCCAGCATTGTATTAATTCTCTTTGAGTTAGTATTGTTTAAAAAAAGTTATCTGTGTGTACATATACTATTGTTATAATAATAATTATAATTACAATGTATCCTCAAATGTAACAGATTGTTATCGAACTGTTTTTTGTTTTTATTTTTTATGCTTCATAGCAATAATTTCATATCAAAATAAATAGTATAGGTGAAATGAGTTGTTATAAACTAATAATAGTAATTTACTTTTTACTTTACTTTTTACTTTTTACTTCTCACTTTTAATTTTTACTTTTTACTTTTTACTTTTCACTTTTTACATTTTACTCTTTAGGTATTACTTTTTTCTAAAACCGACATTAAATTCTCTGTACAATTACCTCTACGAACTGCTCTCATTCAAACTATGTTTTTGAAGACAGCTCACTAGAATTTATCTTTTACCTGTTGCAATTACCATATAATGTACTACTGATAGATAAATAATTATCCAAGTTCTATTACACTTTATCGATCATAACACAATTGATAAATCAATCACACGCAATCCCACTTCTGACACCATTTTTCTTGTAATGGAACTGTGAGGAAAATTAAGATCACCTGTTTTATTTAAAGTACACCTTTATTATGTTGTTACATGGTAAGATACAACTTCTCACTACGAAGTCCCAAACTAATCTAGCTCTAGCTCTTGTCGCAGGATCTAACCAACAACCAACAACAACCGGAACGATTACTGTGACTTCCGAGTCGGTTCCATTGCCGAGTTGAACCCGTGAAGTTACTAAATAAAGGCCCTGGCGTGGCCCCCGAGGTACAAAGTTACAACTAATGTAAAAAAAAAAAATTAAGAATGTCATATGAAAGAACAGAAATGTTCAGATTTTTTAATTAACAAACATTTTTAACAAATTTTGTACTCATCTACCAATATATCGAGCTAAATGCCCACAAGTTACAGAGTTCACTTCCTCTTTAAAAAAATAACAGAAACACATTTCCGGAAATATTTCTGGTTTACATCCCTTGATATACTTACCATTCACAAGTTTCATTTACAACACTTTATCTTTTGACCAACAGGCAATGTTTTGTTCCTCTGAATGTCGCACATATGCATGGGATGCTTATCACAATGTTGAATGCCGACTTATCTCAGCGCTATATGAACTATCTACGGTACTATGGCTGTTGTTACCACTGCGAATGTTTCTGACCGCATGCAGCCAAAACCAAGGACTTCGAGGCTTGCATTGTCGGGTCAAGGAGCTCAAAGCAAAACAGGAGAACGGGTAGATAAATGGATTATGATCAAAATGGCCAGTACAAACCAAATGTCAACGAACAAATCCACTATCTGTTTCGACACAGTTTGATTACAAACTCATTGAAACAACTAGAACGTGTCTTCGTTGCTGCCTGCATCTTAAAGGGGTATTTAACCGCTAAACTCAAAAAATATATTTCATTCAGGCTAACTAGTAATGAATTTAGCAACTAACAAGTTGCATAAATATGAGACGTAAAGCAATATCCAATCATTCTCCATCATCTCCTGTCCTTTAGCAACGTTTGGCTCCAAATTATGTGTGATTTGGGCCAGTTATGACGTAAGCAAATAGCACGTTGGGCGCCAAATTATGTGTGACATACTTTAGTTGGTAAGAAAAAAGGTGCCTATTAAGAGGTATGCACTCAAAAAAACTCCTACTGAAGCGTAGCAGCTGCTCGGCTGAGCTCGGTGCGGTTGGCTTGGGCTGTCGTGGGTTCCAGGAGCTGATTGCGTTGCTAGCATGGCTATTATAATACAATAACTAGGCCTTATATAGTACAGTTAAATACCAGGTAAAAGTTCTTTAGTAGTAAATACTTAAATTATCGGAAGCCTAAGAAGGCCGTAGATGGAGAGGGACATTCCTGGCGGGCGCCAAAAGGTCTAGGCTTAAGAAACGTAGGACCAATACTACGGGTTAAATATACAAGACTAGAAATTTGATAGTAACAATAATGAATTAAATGGATCCATTAGATTTATTCACATGATTGGTTAATAGGTATAAATATGCAAAAAATAGAAATGAAAAAATACTCTCCTGTAAGACTCAGTAGTGATGGGTAATATACAATAATAATATGTTCATAGGTTAGCTAGGCCTACAAAAATACATGAAATACAAAAGGGCTATGAATGATGTGAAATTTACTTACAAAGGTTGCAGTTAGGTACTTAACGACGAGGCACTTATCACATGGACAGCCTAGGCTATTGCGAAACTAGTCTGGAGAATCAACACTAGATTACTCCGTCTATTCCTGTTTAACCTTCATGCCGGTTATTGGCCGAGAGAAACTAAATTTTACTCTACATAAGCGTCTTGAAGACTATGAGTGAAGCTTGGACTTTTAGGCAAAAATAGAATGGCCGAACAAAACTGGACTAGAGGAACTTGCAGTGTCACTGAAGACCGTCTAATAGCGTGAAGCTTAGACTACAAAGAACCCTACGTAAAATGGCACAAGGCCCGTGCAAGAACCAGTAATGAAAGTGTACCAAACTAAATCCTACTCCTTAAAATGATTGCAAGTCATTTCCTAACCTCAACTCTAGTAAAACAAAGCAAACTCACCATGGAGGTAACAATTCAACTAGGATGAAAGACTTGGGCTTTAAGCTATGACTAGTTGCTTCGGCTTTCCATGTGATAAGAGACCAGAGCAAACGGCGTAATTTCCTTTTATAGTTGCCTGAAGGGACTGGTAAAATACGGTTATTATTTGAAATAATTTGAATAAACAGTTGATGTGATGAATTGTTCTCGAATGTTCTACGGAAGCAGCTGTTTACTTGGCAGAAGCGATTGGTGGCGCTCTCTTGTGGTCGAGAGAAACACTTGACTAGACGTCTCTGGTTAGGTGCTGCTCTCTGTCGAGTCGGCGGCGAACCCGTCGGTTCCGTCGATAAGAGAAGTCTACTACAGTAGCCGGATTCGTAGGCGGGAGAATTTAACATGTTACACGATTAATAGCTTTGTTTGTGGCAAAGTCCAAAAGCACTTTAGATCTCTATCGTTTACCCCTTCAGGCCCTGCGACCTCGTCGCTTATGTCTTCTTCATGTAGGCCTAGGCTTAATTCACATTCTACCAGTACATCTTCCACCAAAGATTCATTACCTGAATCCTGCATCACCAAACGAATTGTTTTGTCTTTGTACAACACATCCTCAAAATGATTATTAAAATCTGCAAAGATTTCAAAAATATTTTTACAGACTTTTCAAGAATTAACAATGCAGTCGGCTCTGCCTTTACAACGGAGAGCAACAACTTGAATTTTAAACTCCATTCCACATACAGCATAAATAATACGATTGACGAAATAAAAGACGATGTAACACCTTGGATTTCTTCAAGGCGCTCTTTACAACAACAAAAATACAACCTTTACAACCTTAACAATGTGGCATTACGTGATTTTGGATAGATACGTTTACATGGAGATGACGTAATAAGTCCAAGCAAAAATCGTCCATGCAAAAATGATTTTTGCATATCATAAGTAGATAACCCCCAAAATGCGCGTTATATATTTATTTATTTATTTATTATTATTTATATTTATGCAACTTGGCTAATCGAGACGAAGGGAGGGACGTAAGGGATGACGCGAGGGGACAAGGGGTGGAAAAGCCTGTGCTGGTCAGAACCAGCCACAAGCGTATGGGGAGGGCAGGGGTTCCCCCACGGCGTGGTCGTCTCCGTCTGTGTCATCATCCGTCCGTGTTGTCTTTGTCGTCGCCGTCGGGGAGGTAGTCAAAGGGAAGGGGAAAGTTCCCCGACGACGACCCAGAGCTCGCCATTAGTTTCAGGGAGAAAAACTCCCCTAATCGCGGCTTATGATTGGATACTCGGGAAGCGGATACAAGTTGTGGTATGAAGAGAAGCAAATGACAAAGATATCCAGAAATTTACACTTCTTTGAAGAGCAAGCAAAATGTGAAGTAAAAGAACCTCAATGGAATCTGGATGAAAATGCTGTCAAACCTGATACAGAACACACACACATTGGACACACACACATTGGACACACACATCTCACTCAAGCATACCTTTTAAGAGGCGAAGATCCACCCCCATGTGAGCAGTGTGGTGAGATTTTAACTGTTAAGCACATTTTAGTAGAATGTCCCCAACACATGGACGAGAGGAATAATTTTAAACTAAAACCTAATTTAAAAGAAATTTTATCTGATGAATCTGAGAATATAACAAATGTTTTTAAATATCTGAAATCAACAAAGCTGTATAATTGAATTTAAAAAATTACACATCACTCTAAAAGAGAATACGGGCACTAATAACCTTAGTGTTGTGTGCCCTTAAACCCTAATAACTTACCAACTAACTGTGTCATGACCGTCCGTGTTGTCATTGTCGTCGCCGTCGGGGAGGTAGTCAAAGGGCAGGGGAAAGTTCCCCGACGACGACCCAGAGCTCGCCATTAGTTTCAGGGATTAAAACAAATTCACAATCATAGTCCACACAAATCACTTGGTCACTTGGACATTTTTGTCAAATGATAATACAATGCAAATCACAGCTCTTGATATTGAGAATAGCCATCTCCAATTGCACTTGTCCAATTTTGTTTGTAGCACTGATTATTATGTTTAATTTAGGAACATAGCTCTGGCAAATTGCAGACTGGTTCTTTGTCACCTATTAAGGGGCATTTTTTTCCAGCAATTTAATTGGTGTATGGTCTTCAATGATGATACCGTCCTGCAAGTATCCAAGCCTAGGATAAAGTGGCGGCGCAATAAGGCCAACGTCTTGCACGCAGTAGCCCGTTTTTGTTTCATACACCTTTGTAGCTTCTCCTTCATACTTATTGCTGTGGCTTATGGCTTTTGATGATGGCACTTAACGTGTAGCGGCGATATGACCTCGCCGCCCCGCACCTTTTTACTACCACCTGCAGCTACACGCACACACACAGCAGAGCAGAGAGCCTCATGCCTCAGTCGGTCTGTTGTTCTTGTCGCTGGCGGACGTGTTTTGTGCAGGCTCTTCGTTCTCTTCTTACATTGCCTCCACCATACAGGGAGTTAGCTTCTATTACAGTTGGGTGTGTTGTTTGAGCAAGTCTGGGCTGTTGTGTCCTTGCATCATTCTGTTTAATGTTTGTTCACTTCAGGAGGTTTATTCTGTCTACACTGAAAGGTTTTGTGCTGTCTTTATTCTGCCCTGCTCGGCATCTCTGTGTTGTGCTCTGTCTGTTCTGTCCTGTCTGTTCTGTCCTGTCTGTACAGCCTGAGTGGTTGGTGTTCGGAAAGTGTTAGGTTCTGTCAGTGTGGGATGAGAGCCTCGACACATATAGGGTGCCCCAGATTTCTGTGCTAGGGTTGTTGTTTTTCTTTAGTCTGTTGTGTAGATGTTGCAAATAATTCGTTCGTTGACACGTCATTGAACTAATCTAATAAGTTTGAATAACTATATAGGTTTAGTGATGTTAATTTCTCGAGAATGTTTTTGGGAGAAGTAAATCATGAGAATTTGGGGAAATATGCATGTTATTTTAATACACAACATGACTATTTTGGCAAGAGAGGAATCATGCTCAGA
>JAMZAV010008951.1:0-26994 GCA_024449915.1 Sweltsa coloradensis | reverse complement strand
CAGGGGCCTTGATCACTCGACGAGAGCGGAGAGCTCCGCTCCGTTTTCTTGTAATTAGGGTTATTTTTATTTTTTGTGGTCTTTTTTCTACGAGATCCCTGCAGTCCCCGACCAGGTAAGCTGTTTTTGTTCCTTTCCACCCCCTACTTTAACAATGTCCAATATTGACGTTGAGTGTCAGAATGGATAGAAAACCCAAACTTTAAAACGCACCTTATGTGTTTGATTTGAAACAAATGCCAAAAGGCTGATTTATGAATGACATAAAGAGATAGGGTGCCAAACAGCTTGCCTTAAATGGGAAGCGCCGCAAAAGATAACAAAACACAAATAAGCAAATAAACTACATAATCAAAACGTTTTTGGTCCCGCGTGAACCTTCCTCGTGAGTGTAAGAGAAAAAACTGAGTGAAAACTAAAAACTAGGTAGCTGTTGGCTAGGGCGGGGTGGTGAGTGAATGGTGTGGATTTGGTGAAAGGAAGGGGTGGTGGGGGAGAGAGGAGAGATCACCGAGGTTTAAATTCGTTTTTTTGTGGCGGGATTTTGCAACCAATTTAAAGTCAATCTAAATAGTATTTCAAATTCCATGAATTTTTTATTTCCCGCACAAAACAAGCACTTGGATTTGTTTTTGCTAGCAAAAAGCATTGTTGACAATTGCACAAAGCTTGTTTCATTTCTGTCTTTGGCCCCAAAATGAATGAACCCCTTTCTAGATTACACCAGTTAATATCACTGTTTGACATTCCCTTTATTATATTGGGTCGATTCCCAATAGCTAATCATGATGTAGTGACTAGTTTTATCGCCATTATTATTGGGTGAACTTTCCAGCTTACTTCAAAAATAAACTAAAATAGAATGTTAAAAAAATTATGATTAATGTTTTTCACTATTCAGAATGAAGTTGTTAATGCAGTCGAGAAATAGAAAAAGGTTGAAGGGAAAGCATTCCCTATTAGGCTATTAGTCCTACAGCAACAGTTTATAAAAGTACAGGAAAAAAAAGAATAGAAACCCAAATTAATTGATGTAAACCCAACCTGGATTGGTGGTGGTTCTATAAAATTCACAGGATCACATTTGGCCAATAATCTCAATGATCATTATGTTGCCACATCCAAAACTCTGCATTGGGTCGGCATTGAAGATTGGCCTCTCTATCTTCGTCCCTCTTCACCACATTCCATCTCCATCTTGCTGATAAAACATCTTTTTACTCAAATCCTCGCATACATGCCCGTAGTCTACCCATTCCATAATTTTTCTCGAAAAATCTCGCCCCTTTTCCATCCTTTTGAGATGTCCGACCACAATCTTCCATCTCCAATTCGCACCATTCAATTTCCTATGCCCACTTGATCTCGAATACCCTCATTTCGTATTCGGATAATAGAATAGCATCAAACGCTCAGCTGTTTCCTGCTTCCCTGGCTTGGGCTTTGTAACCAATTTATTCCAATTGTTACTATCCTCTCACAGGTCGTACCTGATAAGAGACGTTAAGAAATATCCAATCAATCGATCATCACAGTCGTACCTCTTCCTTCAAGTCTCCCACGTGGTACGGTACCCTTTCCCAATATCTTCCTTTGCCTCCCCTGTGTCACCGTATCCTTCCAATCTTGGTATCACATGAGAGACTAGGGCTGGGACTTGATATCGATTATTCGATTCGACATTGATGTCGAACCCAAAATTAACTTTCATTCAACATCGATTTTGCGAACTTTAAAAAAAAATTAGAAATTATTGATTGTGGAACCATTTAAAAACCATATTTTTTTACCTTTTTGCAATATATATACATTACCTTTTTAATTTTAAAAAATAAAAAGAAAAAAATCTTTTAAATCCCATTTTTTTAGTAGAAAAAAATTTTTGATGCCTATTTTTTTTAAATGTGATGTCAAAATTATTGGTTTGACATCGAATACGAATTTATAATCGAATCCCAACTCTACGAGCAACCAAAACAAACAATCGAAATACGTTGTGAATACTGACCGTAGCCGATCCAGTGAACTGATAGAATGTGATATTATATAATTAGAGTCAAGATCTTTTGTACTAAATTGTTATCAAGATTTGAACACAAGAATGAAGGTTGAACACATGAATGAAGATTCGCTTTCGGTGGTTTCTTCCGCGAAAGATTGATTACTCCCTGATTTGCTGTTCCTGATTTTTGGCAAACCTCATATTCGTGGGATCGTCTAATAAATCAGTTTTTTTCTTTTCGTTTTTCTTTTTTCTTTCTTTCTTTTTTTCCTTTCCTTTTTCTTTTCCTTTTGTTTTCTTTTTTTTTCTTTTTTTCTTTTCTTTTCATTCCCCACCCTTTTTTTATATTAAATTTCATTCATAATTGCATTAAAAATCCTTTTATTTTGTTTATCAAATTTGTTGAGTATTTAATGCTTTGTTGTAGGCCTAATATTATTATTTCAAATATTTACTTAAATGTAGTTCATTTTTGTGTCTGCATCTATGTAATTAGTTATATTTATTTAGTTGTCCTCCTTTGTAAATCAGTTTTTTTATAACTAATAGGATAGACGTTAAATAAATAAATAATAAATAAATAAAATAAATAAATAAAAAATATAATAAAATAAAAGGCAAGATAAGGCGTACCACACACACACCACATGGACAAAAACACAACGTACACATAGGTGCGTGGACCTACCTCAAATCAAGGTCCGTCTCCTCCTGGTTGGAAGATTCGTCGTGGGAAGAACGGGTAATGGGGCTGTGGGGCTGTACTGGAAGACCCTGTAAAACAAGACATTTTGTTGTGAGGCCGGGCGGACTAGGCGAGACCGGACCCTGATTCACGCACAACCCAGGGCGCGGTAAACCGGTCAGGGTCATAATGCGCTACTCCACTCTAGACTAGGGATATAGGGATGAGGGGCCCATGCTGGGTCAGAACCGCCAGGGTTAGGGGGAGAAAAGGGGGGTTTTTCATGTTGCGGTGTCATGTCTTCGTTTGGGTGCCCATTGCCCGTTGTCGGGAGGTGTCAAGGGGAAGGGGAGGATCCCAACGACGATAGCAGAGCTCTCCTCTAGTTTTGGGGAGTAAAATTACCCTTTACTAGCTGATGTTTGAAGATGGACTTTTTTCTCTTGAATCCCCTTTTACGATAGCAGAGCCGTTTCTGGGCCAATTCTCCCTCGGGCCCAGGGAAAAGCAAAAAATTCTCCAAAACTTTACCGTACTACGTACTTGTGTTAACATTTCTCCAAAATAGGCCACAGATATATTTTTTTAAAGGGTTGTGCACAATATCCATAGGCCTAGCAATTTGTCCACAGTATTTTATAACTTATTTTTAAATTATAAGTGGTCAAAATAGGGATGCGTCATTTGTTGATGGCGGCCCCTAACAAATAATTTACTGTATTTAGAAAATAAATAGCTAATTTTTTTGCACAACCTAGAAATTAATGACAAATAATTTCCCAAAACATTATCATCCACAAAAGGACAAAATAAATTTTCTTCACACAGGTCCAAAATATGTGTGCAGATTGTGTGCAAGAAATGATAAGACGATTAAATCTCAATGAGGATGAGAGGGTTGGTTTAAGTCATTATTCCTCTATAATCCAACTAATGTCTTTTTCTCATATTTGCTCACTTTAGATGAGACAACAGGTTTGTTCTTTTCGCGGGACCTAGTTTTTAACACTCCAAAAAGTCAGTGTCTACACTTTACACTGGCTTTAGGCAAAATGTTATGATGCCGTTTTAACACTGAAGTAGGTTTGTTGGGTTCGTACAACACTTTTGTGAAATGAGCCATTTTGGTGTTCGTGTCGCTTCAGTGTTAAAACTGGCCACTCATAACACTACCTACAAGCCAGTGTAAATTTAGACACTAAACTTTTTTAGGTGTTAACACTAGGTCCGCGAACGAAAACCTATTGAGTTGCTCTTTTTAATATCAAGCAATACTTACCTCCCATTTTTTAAAAGGGCCTCTGAGGAGTCTGACTAGGCCCCTACCTTTGGAAGTTGCAACAAACTCAAATTCTTAGATTAGTCCCTAGGCCTACCTATAAGCTTTATTATTCAAATGATTTTGATTTGGACAACACAAATAATGTTCTACAACAAGAACTAGAGGCGTAGGCCTAGCCTAGCAGAATTTATCCAAAACAACTATCCGGAAACCGAACCGAAAACTCATATACTTACTATCCGAACAGAACCGAAACCAAAAACCGGGAACGTTCACCCCTTCCGAAGGTACACTAAAAAGGAGGGACCTTTAGGCACGAACACGAGGGTTTGCAAGCTCCCTTTTTCACTTGGCATAAACTATGAGGAAAAAGAAGCCGGTCTCTAGAAACCTGAAAATTCTTGTATCATGGCCCAGTAGCCAATGCAAGCATAAAAAAGAGAAACACTTTTAAACATGGCCCATAGGTGAAGGCTTGCATTGGTGACGCAGTGCAATGGGTAAATACGGTATAGAACCATGTAATCTTGCTTAAAGGACAAGCTAAGAACTGAGCTTAACCAATCTCTTCACCTATGAGGGAAGCTGCACTGTCGTTACGTTTGTCGCGGACGAGAGCCACTCTGGTATCCGCCCCCCGAGCTTTGGCTTTCTATACAGGGGAAGGGCGGAGTCTGGCGTTCTTCCCTGCAGATGTTACCGCTTGAGCTGCCACAGTCAGACCCTGCAACCATCACCATTCCATCATCGCTAGTAGAGCACACTATTACGCAAAGGTCCGGAAAATTTTGTTCAAACTATAAATATTTGAAAACCCAAAAAACGTACAAATTGGGTTAGAACTTTTTGAAACCAAATTTTAATTAGGCCTGTGTACGAAAATAGCTCAAGGGTCAAAATTAAAAATTTTAGGCCCACCAGCCCTTGGGCTAGTGGCAACAATAGTCCTCTAGCCAAAGAGCATTTTTACTGCCGCAATCAATAGGTTTTATGATGTAAAACGATCACACGTAAATGTTTTAATCAAAATATTTTAACGGGTTTGTTCGTGTGGGGGTTGAAGATGGGAGTGACCGGAAACAATTTTTCACCATTGAAAAAGTTGCCTAAATTTGGAGATTTTTATTTTGTTACATACTTAGAACATTTTCCATACTTAGTAAGCGCACACTACTAGAAACTCGTAGGTTATCGACACAAATATTAAGGTTTTTGAAGCAATTGGAAATATAAAAAAGTACTCGCCTCGTCGGGCTAGTGAAATAAGACTTTACTAGCCCGACCCAAGTTTCACTAGCCCTCGGCGAGCTTTAAATTTTTCGCCCCCTATTGGCTAATAAGACAGAAAGGGAAGGCACGTTGAGATGGTATGAAAATGAACGAATGGTGGAAGAAAGATGACCAAGAGAAGAAATGAAAGAAGGATTGAAGAAGGAAGGGCGGGGAAGACGGGGGGGCTAAGGAGATATCTGATATCTGTAAATCGGGATACCACAGAGGAGGCTTGAGAGAACTTGAAGATGTGAAGAGATACAATGGGTTTGAAGTGGGGAACTTGGTTGCAAACCCAAAGCTTACAACGTCAGAAGTGGGAAACAAGATGGATAATGAATGATAATGATTAATGAATTTTCGCTTCTCGCTATATGGCAGAAGTTTTTAACTTCTGATTTGGACTTTCGTGCATCAGTTCTTGGGTTAGGAACTTGTAACAGTGACTTTGGAGCCATCCTACAATGAGGCACTAAAAAATTCATAGGGGTTGTTGTTGTTGTCGGCCTGTTGATTCAGCGTCGATTCGAAGGGTGTTCGTACGGTAAAAACCACGGGGGATTGGGTGATTGCAAATGTTTCCTATTAAAAATGGGGTAATTCCACCAAAAATTTCAACCAATTTTGGCAATTTTAATTTAAAAGTGGTTGCAGACAATTTTTTTTTTTTAAATTTTAGCACTAGATACGTGCTATATTTTGATTACATCTTTCTCCTTTCATTTTAAGCAAACCATATCCGTATACGGCCATTAGCGCATGTGCCGGTTGTAGTCAAATTGTCCTCTGACGTTAGCAATTATTGTACCATCCACATGTTTTTTTAAGTTACAACAACATACTTATATTAATACCTTTTAAAAAATACTTTGTTCTATAGAAAAAAGCAGAGAAAAAAAAAAATCATTAAGGCATAAACAAAACCCTAAACTTTCTCATTAATTTTTGAGGACTTTTCACTTTTTGAAACCAATCAATCAAAAGGGGACCAGTTAACACAGTGGAATGATCGAAGTGTGGTGGGGGGACGATGGAACGTAGGCCCTGGTCACATCACACCCGATAAAAAAGAAAGTTACCGGGGCAGTCGGTTATCGCAGGGGTCGTCTTACTCCTCTTTCGTCCGCAGGTGTTGCATGTCGCTCGATGTCGGCAGATTTGATTATCTGGAACAACGGGAAGGTGTCATTTGGGCAGGATTCGCTCCGGGAAAAGAAAGTGCAGTGGTAACAGTTTGCAACAAGCCAAACATAGACCTATGAACAAAATTTAAACCCAATTGTATTTTAATTTATAAAAAGCTTAAGTACAATTTAAAAATTAGTACCTTTTTCTACAATTCAGAATTAAAAAAGAATTATCCCAACCAGGGTTCAACTCCAAAGTCGGGATTAAATATGAAATATTTTAATTCCCCCAAATGGGAGTGTTTTCCCAAAATCCAGTTTAAAGAAATAAAAATTAGTTTTAAATTTAAATAATAATTCAAAAACCCTATTTAGTCTCAGTTTTTTTAATTTTTTTATTTGCTAACTAGTGCAAACTAGGGATGCACATCAATACTTTTTTCATTATCAATAATTATTTCAAATGGTAAAGTCATTAACATCATTATCGAATCGATTTTATTGTACGGAAGTGTGAACTTCAAATGTGGAAAGTGTACTTAAACTTAAAACATACAATCACGTTTTTTTGTGCCTCGCTATCTTGTTTTCCATGATTTTGGCTTCGGTTTTCGGCTGATAGCTCATTGCCAAACTTTAAATCTCGAGTTGTGACACTTTTGTCAGGCATGCACAACGGTGAGAAATCACCATCTTAGAGTTTTGGTTTGTGCCACTATTGACACATATTTGTATTTCGATAATCGATAATGAATTTTACTTTTATTATCGATTACCCAAAATTCTTCCATTATTGATTATCGTCGATACATTGAGTATCGTGTGCAAACCTAATGGCAATTTGTGGGAAAATTTAAAAATAGTAATTATGAACACGTGAAGTGAGTTTTGGAAAGTTAACGTACCCTTTTGAGGGCGTGTTGAAGGGAACATTTTGGGCATGCCCGGGTTTACTTTCGACCAACAGGTCGGCTCCCTGATCTCACCAACAACCATCTCGGAACAGTTGAAAAATGAGACAGATGAGATTAGCAAAGTGCTCGCCAGTTGAAATGAATGTTTGTGCATTTTCCTACACCCCTTTGAAAATAAAAAGGGAAAAATTTTAACTGAATTACTGAAAAAATGAAAAAAAAAATTTGTTTGCTATGTCTTGATTTCTTTTTTATATATTATTTTTAGGGATGACATCGGGTACTGGGTAGCCGGGTATCTGGTTCCAGAAATTACCCGAGCCGATTTTAAGATCCGGGTATTTTCGGCGGCCGTTTTTAGCTAATTCCACCAGTTTAAATTCGCGCAAACTTGGTTCGGTTTTCCCGCGGAGCATGCCCGCTGCCTAAAGAGTAACTGGAGTGACGACAGAGCGCTTTGTAAGCTATAACGTGCTTCCGTCCGTCTTGGCGAGTCGCGCCCATGCCACGAGTGAGTGCAAGAAGAAAGATGCGGCAATAAATCTTGGACACTGTCGTCTGCGCAGTATGAGATGCGCGACGACCCAAACCCAAACTCACACTCACCGCTGACTGCAAAGATGGTTGGGTGTAGAAGAAGAATTCACGATGCAATCATCTTTCAACCGATTCCGAAATTCGTTATCACGACGCTAGGATTGTTAATCCTGGGCTTTGTTCTTTCTTTCCCAGGCTTATCTTTTACAAGAGCTTCAGCGCGGATATGTAGTGAGAGTTTTTCCCACATTTGATGGTGTTTGTTTTCCCCCCGGGCTTTCTGCGCGTGGGCCCTGGGCCTACCTAAAAGAGTTTCAATGCCTGTACAGTGTAATTGGTGAACTAATTTTTGGGTGGAATGAAGAATCATTGCCTGGTTATCAAAGCGGTTCTTTTTTTTTGTGAAAGATTTTGCAAAATTCAGAGACGGAAACGGAGTCAGTCGGTACCAAACTAGTAGGGCCTGGAAAAGCTTTTCCACTCATCGTGCCCGTACGGGACCCGGTACCCGGAATTTGAGTGCTGGAACCGGTTCCAAATTTTACTACCCGATGTCATCCTTTAAATTATTTTTATATTTATTTCATCGTAACTGTTCAACCCCCTTCTACACAAAAACAAATATTCAACACAAAAGGTTAAACACACAAGCTCGTCGTTCTTTTACCGACCTAGTTGTGATCAAGACCCCGTGTAGGCACTATGGATTGTGTAAGGCGCGAATTCCTTAATTTTAAATGAATGTGTAAAACAATTTTTTGTATAAAATTTTTTCAAGCAGAAACAAAAACTACAACAACATTAGGCCATAATTCATGCATTCATTAATTCACAAATGAAACAAAACTTAAGTCGATTAGCCTATGCTTGACGTATACAAACGTTTGAAATCATGCTGAAGATAAATTTAATAGACATTTTGGCAAAATAAGCGGCGCATAAAACCTTCGTTGCAAAGCTTATGGAAACTCGTTTAAAACACTAAATGCCACGCTCGGGTTGGGTGGGTGACTGCATGACTGTTTGGAATGCATTTCACCACACACCTGGAGTATAGGCCTATGGTATTTAACATGAAAAATTGTAAACTCCCTTACTCCCATAATACTTTGCACGCACGCACTATAAAGGCCGCTGTCGCTGTGGCTTTTCCAAGATTGCTGTTGCTAAAAATTGCCTGTGTGCCTTAAATATAAATAAAAAATAATTTTATTAGAGTTGCCCACTCAGTTATATAACTGATTTTCAGTGGGGGACTTTAAATAAAGCGAACCAAGCAACCCTGCGGGCCCGACGCAATCGACCTAGTGAGCATAACCAAACCCAAAAAGTCGATATTTGTAATAGAAATTAGCAATCAGTGGTTATGGACATGCAAACACCCGCGAATCAACGCCAGAATCAACAAGGCAAAATTCAGAACAACTCTGAAATTTATTATGTGCTTCTTTGGGCTAGGACGGTCCAAAGTCACCGTTTACAAACTCCTAAACAAGAACCTATGGAACTTAACCCAAATCAGAATTTAAAAACTTCTGACTTTGGCGGGAATCGAACCTTGGGACCTTCTGCATTGGAACAGATACCTAACACAAGACCAACGAGCCAAACAATGTAAATGTAATGACTTGTACTAAACGTCGTTAGTTTCCACTCACTCGCAGCAAGTCTTCTGTTGTATCATCGGATCTCCGTGTTGTCCCGTATGGGGTTAGGGAACGTTTGTCCGTTGTGCCGCCAGGTCGGCGGGGGCGTTGTGGGATATTTCGCGCAACTTGGCGCCCTCCTCCGCGTTTGCGCGACAGACGGTAGAAACTCGTCGCGGAAAATGGTCCAGTGCTTGGTTAGGAACTCGGGACAGCCCTTGTTTGTGTGTTAGTAGCAAACTCGGGCCTCAGAATACCTAATGTCTTGTGGAACTTCCTGCAGAATCGCAATTCAGTTAATGCTCCACCCTAGATTAGGGGATGTGGGCAGGAAAGACCAATGCTGGGGTAGGTCGGGCCCAATATTTTTCAACAGACTAGAAGCAATCTTACTAAATGCGTTGAAGCGTTTACCTTCATCCAGTTTGGGTTTATCGTGTGCATCAGAGGCTGACCTAGAGATGCAGCCTAAGAAAACACTGCACAATGTAGCTCTTAAGCATTATTTTTTTTAAACTAGGAAACGCTCAGTTGGACGCGTTGATAAGCGAGCACGTCTATAGCTAGAACCCACATTGCACATTTTTTAAATTTCAAAATTTGCGACGTTCGCTGTCCACGGGGCGCCATGTTTCCAATATTATTTATTATTTGCCAAGGTATTTGGGTTTTACTTTGGGGATAAAATCCACCGCCATCTAGAGGACCTTGACATCATTTCCCTTTGGGAAAACTATTTAAACTCTTTGGAAAACAAATAATACACCTGCTTCCTCGATAGTATTTTGATTACTTCTGGGTGGCAGGTGTTTTAGTGGGCCAGAATTCTCGTGCGCCCTTTTCGTTGCCCATGGTAACGTTACTTTTGTTATAATGTACCGTATTGGACCCGAATATAGCACGATCTCGAATATAACACAACCCCCAATTTTTCAGAATCATTTAAAGAAAAAAAAAAAAAATTAAAGAAAAAGTTAAATGAAACAAGAAACATTTTTTATTTACAATGCAATGAATGAATGATTTAAAGTTTCATTCTTACAACTAAACATTTGAACAATGTTTAGGGCCTAGTCCTTGTTTTTTAACATGGTAGGGCCAACCACAGTTCACCAGTCTGATTAAGGGATTACAAATCGATCATTGTGACCTAGAATCGATTCGGGATCGTTCCCAAGAAAAAACTATTTAAATGTACGCACAGTTAATTTTTGGTGGTCATTTTCCGCGGAACCAGTGCACGTGGATACGGGGGGCGATATTCCCGCGGCCTTTTGCCGGGGGAGCCCGTGATGACGACACCCGCCCCCCCTCAAGGGGATCGGCGGGCCCGTCGAGTGGGTAGGCGGGGCGATGCCCAGCGCCGGGATGCGGGGGGAGTTGTATTGCGGGTGGGCCTATGTTCAGGCGCTATTTCAAATGCAAGAGCGCGGAAATAACGCGAGTGCTGTTTTTTTAAAATAGTATTTTCGGAAAAAAAAGCATCCGCTAATTCGGTCCGATACGGTAATTTCCATCTAACTACTTATGGATCAAAAATAAAATTACGATTTTTCGTGACCGACGGACATTCTAAAGATTTGGCCACCTCAGATTTTGTTGCCGTTTAGTTTGAAAAAAAAAAAACTTTCAAATTAAACTTAATGAATTTTTAAACTTTTGAAACGTTTTGCCACAAAACTAATGGCATTCAATCGGGAACGAAACTTGCGGATAGTCAAAATTTAAAAACTCAAATCCGAGCTCCGTTCAAAAAACGTTTTTTGGCGAGCATACAAAAAAAAATACAAAATAAAAATACAAACAAAACCAGCGACTATTTTTTCCGCAAAAGTCAAATGAAACGCTCGCTTCGCTGGGCTTAATCATGCAAGGACATTAATTTTAATGAATTTTCTTGAAAAACCCCCTCCAGAAGGAGCACAAGGGTTTTTATTTTTAGCTCAGAACATTCAAGAAATCATAGCCTGATACCTTCGTTGACTTGATGCAATAGGGAATATTCCAGTTAATATTTTATATTTAAATTTTAATTCTATTTAAAGGGTCTATATCAATGCAATTTTTTTTATTTAAAAAAATGTTTTTTGTGTAATTTAACGAGAAGGGTAAATTGGACCCCCAGTTTGCGCGCCAAAACGAGCGGTGCGCCATCTTTGGACGTACTGACGGCAAATATAACTGTTGCTGAGTCAAGGCCAATTGGAAACTAAATGTACGTATATTTGTACATATTTCCCTACAGACGGCGGTGCTCGCCCATCCGCTCAACACAAACAACTCCAAAAGGGATGTACATTTTCACCGTCTTTTGTTTTTTTTTTTTTGTATGTGACAGGAGATTTCGCGAGTTTCATTGTGAAAAAGGGAATAACGAGCTTTTGGGTATTGAATTTTTGCATACTTGGGACTATCATGGTATTCTTTATCTACAATAGGCTTTAATTAGTCATCAAAGTAAGTTTTTTGAGCGGGGTGTGTGTCAGAACACGAAAGTGCAGGTTAGGTCGGCAAGTTAAGCCTGGGGCTTGTCAAGTGGAAATTTTAGTATTCACATACCAATGCCTATATCCTACAGGAACGATTGGCCTAGATTTTTTGTATTATAAATAATTTTCTACGTCTACCCTAGACCTAGGACTGTTTCAGTTTTGTTTTTTGATTGCAATGTCACTTTCTCGTTTTCGGCTAGGCGTTAAATGTAAATGTCCGCCATTTTACATTACTGTAGGCTACGCTAGGCGTGCTTTGTTTAAAACACCGCCCTTTTTGATGTATATCTGATCCTACTATAATACATTCCAAAATCTTTTTGTCTAAATGTATGTTTATCAGACGGCGTTGGAAACAACCACAGTTCTGGACGTCACAGTCGTTTTTGCCGCTTTAAAAAACTGCTGCTTTTAAAAAGGCTAAAATCCTGGATATTATTTCACGAAAACAAAAAAATATTTGTGAATCGGACGAAATACTCGTTCTAAAAATCTATTCGTACGTATTTTGGGGAAGTGGAATATTTCCCTATTCTAAATTAACATCAATATATGCTCGTGGATCGATCGGGTCCTGCTTGTAAGCGAGTATTTTTAAGGTTCAGTCTTGGTTCAACTTGCAAAATATTTCACTGGTCAGATTGTATTTTAAACAGTTTCCCAAAAACTCTAATAACCAATATGCTACAAGTTTTTTGAACTAGAAGTTTTCCCACTTTAAAGGGAGCACAATCTATGATGTACTTATATAGCCCTATTAAAAGTAAGATAGGTATACCTGAGTGTCTCGGTCACTCGCGAGACGAGCCCTTGTTGGTACATAATTATCTTCATTAATCCTCGGAAAAAACAATGGAATACTAATCGTCTCGCCGCCTTTAACCATTCGTTCTTGAATTCCCATGGCGCCTTTTTGGCTGATCACACACTGGATCACAATTTATCCAGCAAGAACATCAGGGTTTTTGAACCTAACAGACAGACACGGGGTTAGTACTCTAGAGAAACAGACAGACATGATTCAAAGCTGGGGGTCCACTGCCTAGATACTAAAAAAGTAGGAAATTGCCTCTTTATGAAAAAAAGTTGATGAAAAAATTCTCGTCTGTGTAAAATAAATTGCATTAAAGTTGCTTTTGTTCCCAATAGGGAAAACTCAATGTTTTTTTTTTATTATGACCATGGCAACCGCCCATACAGCCTGGGTAAAATGTTGAGATGCTCTCATAATTTAATGTTTTAAATGGTGTATATTAACATGGGGAAGGAAAATATTTGAAGGAAGTTGGTGTTTGTGTAAACATTTTGTAAGCAAGTAATGGATCTGTGATATTCTGAGGCGTGAGTGGATTTGTTGGGTGGACTTCAGGTTCTCCATTTATGATGCCATAGGCCTAGGCTGGTTGCTGGATGGGGCAAATGATGGTTTGGAGTGGAGAACTTATACTACAACATATTGGTACTTAGAATTTCCATTAGTCTTTTATGGATAGGTGGGGACAGGGTATGTATTTGAAGGGAGTTTAGTATAGATGACATTGTGACTTGGTGCTTAGTTAATTTAAAAATGTTGACATTTGAGAGTGTTTTTGTTTTTGCCTAATCTTTGTAACAATGTTTGAAATATGGATAAACAAGATGGATGAAAGTGAGACAAATGGGGTAAGTTTCACTTTAATATGAAAAGGAAAGAATCAAAATGTGGAGTGCAGAAATAGTAAGGACGGGAGTCCATGTACTTCAGTGCCAGCTGGTCCCATTTTAAATGTGCAGGGTCAATGGAAAGGATATAGAAAAAAACGAAAAAAGTGATGGTGGTGTGGTGCAGTAGTAAGATCCGGGGTTGGAAAAAAAAAAGGTAGAAATATGCCTACAAACACAGTCAAGGAACTTAGGTTTGAAAGTATACCTTAGCAAAAGAAAACCACTTCTGGCCTAGAATTGGACTGTAACAAGTCTAAGCCCCAGGATAACCATAGGAAAGCCCGGTCAATGGGGGAAGGGTGGCTATAAGGAGAGGAGGAACACATTAGAATAGGCTGTGCCGGTGTAGGAACTAGTAGTGAAAAGTGGAATGGGATGTACAGACATAAGTATGAAAGAGTAAAGTATTGAACACCCGAGTGAAAAAGTAGGAGCATTGGAACGCAGAGAGATAGAGAAAAAGGAAAGGCAGGTGTGCTAACCAAGTGTACAACAGAATGAAAGGGGTGTGGAAGAATGCACTACAGAGGTGGTAACATACAGCTAGATCTAGAAAAACATATTCCAGTTGAACAGGAAATGGGAAGAAATGCAAATGAGATTGGTGAACCTTTTGGGGAGGACTTAGAAGGAGAAAAAGGAGGAAGAAAAATGGGGTAGATAACAATTAAATAATAAATTGGGAGGAGATACGACAAAGACTAATAGTAAATCAGGAAAAAAAAAGGTCCACACAGCAGCCCGATTACAATGATATACCACCGCTAAGACCTAGGCACCAAGAAAGTCCTAGAACCTATGGTAGGACTTGGGCCCAAAAACAAGGCCTAAACAACAAAAAGCCAGACAATAAGTTGATCACAACGCGGATTTAAAAACAACAATCCCAAAGGGAAAAAGTCTAAAGCCACACAAAATCAATGGTGAAGAAATTCTAAACGAGGCCTGACAACAAAAGTGCAAGAGCTCAAGGTTCAGGAATAAAGAGAAAGAAGAAGGAATGAGAACAAGAGGGACTAGAAATGAAAGTGTTGACTCCCCAAAAAAAACCCGTAAACCTATAAATATAGGACTATACAAACTACCAAGCTATATGGGAATAGGTGATTTAAAAAGGAAACAGCCAGGAAATCTGTGAACACAATGGGGTTAGAGCTAGAGCATACCCAGGTATTAAAATAAAGAGCTACAACGAAAATCGGGAATACGGCAAGAAGAAGCGACATAGTTTCCTTACCAGTCGGAAATGCAGAAAGAGTTGGGCCTGAAAACCCAAAAAATTGTGGACAAGTGCGGGAATTATTGACAACAACAAAACAGAAGTTTAAGGGGCACAAAAACCATGGTTTGGGCCCGACCACATGGAAGGAGTAAGTGCAAATCCACATATCAAAAATATTGTGAAGAAGAAAATAAACTTTAGACATGTCCAAATTGGAGGGAATAAGTGAAAACTGGAAGGAAGCACAAATGGGGGGACAAACAAGGGTGTAATAACCAACTTAATGGGAAGAAAGGGGCAAGACCACCAGAAGACCTCCAAAAACCAGTACAACACACAAAAATAAAAATATTCATATCTAGGAAAACAGATTTTCCACAAAGGTTGGTGTGGAGATCAAGAGAAATAGAAAACAACTGATACAAGACAAAAAAGCAAGGTACATAATACAGAAAAAATAGATATAATAACAACAACAAGGATACCCTGATTAAAATAGGAACGCTAAATATTCTTACATTAAATTGGAAAATTGGAAAAATTAGTAGATGTAATTTATGTCGAAAAAATTGGAGATATTAGGACTGTGCGAGATAATGAAGGGATAGGGAAACCAAAGAACTGAAGAAGGATACAAATTATTATGGTCGGCACAAATGAAGGCAAAATGGAGGGGATTTTACAGCCAAAGTGGAAAGAAAACATTGTCCATGTAGACAATAGAGTGGGCAGAAATTTTTAAATTAAAATTTTAAAAAGTACTTTGAGATCATACAATGCTATGCACCACAAGTTGGTTAGCGTGGCCGAAAAGGGGCATGGTTTGAACAATTGGAAGAAGAAATTTACAGAGAGAAAAGTAATAATTATGGAGATCTTAATTCCAAAATAGGGAAAGAGACGGATTGAAGAGGTATAGGGTCCATGGGTATGGGCCAAGGAACAGGGGAGAAAATCTACTTGATTTGTGTGCCAGAATTGGGCTTCGATCGGAAAAAGCTGGTTTTATGAAAAAAAGATCAACAAATAACTCGGTAGCCTGGATGGCTCATCTGAGTCAAATTATTGATTATATTATTATAAGTAGCAACATGGCCCAAAGATATCACTGATGTAAAAGTAATCCCAGCGTGTCTCTAGTGGAGACCACAGATTACTTGTTTAAACCTTATAAGTGTGAACAATAAAGACCAAATCATGGAATATCCCAGGAGGAAAATTCCAAAATTTAAAACATGAAACTACAGGATGAGACTTGACATCTGTCCTTTAGAAGACAGATGAGAAAAGTATCCCAACCCATGATTTGTTAATCATTAGATAGGGTGGAAATTTACGTAAGTCTATTATTAGTAGTGCTGAAGAATTGCGGGAATGGCAGGTTTGGGATAAGAAAGGAAAAGGAAACTGTGTGTGGAATGGAAAGAGTGAAGACAGCTTTAAACCAAAAAATGTTAGCCCGAAAAGGGAAAAAGAAAAACAGGACTAAAGAAAATGAAGAAAGTACAAAAAGTATAAATAAGCTAACTAAAAATAGTAATGGAGAAAGAAAATACAATGGAATATTTGCAGCAAATTAGAGAAAGGGCTTTTATGCAAATAAAAAATTGTTGTATGGACTATGAGAAGCAAAAAAAACAGAAGAAATCACAGTCTGACCAAAAAAACAATGAATCCTTATTACGACCCAGAAAAGTGAAAACATGTGGAGAAATATTTCAAAAACCACTTAATATCCTAGTTACCGATACTAACCATAACCAAACTCAGAAGGGACCTAACAACAGAAAATCCTTTTCAGAAACCAATGAGGGAAAAAATAGAAAGAAATAATAGGGAATGAAATATCAAGACGGAAGTAGTTAAGCTGTAAAGCCATGAAAATGGAAGCTTCGGGAAAAGGTGAATAGGTTTGGAGTGATATAAGGCTGCAGGGATGCGGCAAGATTGGATTTTGGAGAGTGACCCGTGCAGCTTGGAAAAAAGAAGTACCAGATGACTGGGGGAAAGGAATTATAGTGCCAACATTTAAAAGGCGGAAGAGTGTAAAAATTATAGAGGATAACGCTGATGACCATGTTTCAAAGATATACGAAAATACTAGATCGAAGACTACGACAACAATAGACCAAATTTTGAGAAGGACAATATGGGTTTAGACTGGCCGCTCAAAACCCTAGATCTCATATTTGCGCTCAGACAATAATGGAAAAAAGTGGGGAAAAAGGAAAGAAATGTTTATGGTATTCTTGGGGTGTAGAAAAAGCATATGACAGTGTCCCAAGAGCAAAAGTTGGGAATGCTTAAAGATTGCAGAATTAAACAGAGTCTAATAACAAGAATTCAAAGCACATATGTCACAACAAAGAGCTGGTTCAAACACCATTTTTGGGAGAACTACTTGGTTTGAAATAAACGGTGGGCTAACGGCAAGGTAGTGTGTGTCCCCCTTTCTATTTACCGGTTTTATGGATAACATACTGCTAAAGTTGAACCCACAGAAAGTGAAACCTAAAACTATGATATTTGCAGATGATAAGTGAGATGGGGAGATAACCATTGAAGAATACAGAAGAGCGTAGTAGATGGATGAGAAACCTGAGTTTAAATGAAATAGCATTGAAAAAGTGGAAAAAATTAATAGTAACGAAGAAAGTAAACAAAATTTAAAAAGAAGAATACAAAAGGGGTGAAGAGCTGGCATTGGGAGAAGCATTTAAATACCTCGGAAGTATACAACAAAGGACGCAAAAATGATGCGAATATCAAGAGAATTATATTAGCGGACAATTTTACCAAAGTGTACGTAAACTTTTTATGGAAAGAAAGAAAAAAAAATAAATCCAGGTGCCAAGAAAGTTATGTACAAATGTATTTCCTCCAATATATCATATGCATCCTGACATGGAAATAAGGGAAAAGAAGACGCGATTACAACAGAGAGATGAAATTTAAGGAGTTCTGTAGCCTTAACAAAATAGACAAGGAGGTAGCCAAAACAAAAAGAACAAACTAGGAGTGGAAAGTTTAAAGAAATAAAATAAAAAGAAACTTAAAAAAAGGTATGGGCACGTACGAAGTAATGAAACAAGATAGAAAAAAAAGAAAAATTTGAACACCTGGGGGGGATAAAGAGAGTTGGACCCCAAGAAGATAGATGGGGGGGACCCAATAAAATGGACATGAAGAAGGAGGAAATCATGGAAAGGAATTATAGAAAACTCGGGAGGATAGAAAGAATAGAGAAATGGTAGAAAATGCCTGTCATAGAAGACTCGAAGTAGATAGAGGTGTTGAGCCTGGCTAGCAAACACTGAAGTCCACCCGAGAATTGGGGATACGCACCCCCGACCTGACCTTATGTTGGAACCGGGTGTTTGTTATTATTATTTTTTCTAATAGTAGTAAGTAAACCCCGGGATTCCGAATCAGTTAAGCAAAATCCCATGGTAATGGAAACTGTAGACACTCCCGGGGTAAACGGTCTTGTAGGCAGCGCGGCGGGAAAGGGGGGGGAAGTGAACTGGGAAAAATATACTGCTTAACAAAGGGCCGCGCTCCTTCAATGACGTATTGTCTGCAGGAAATAGTGCTTTTTTTTGTTTGGTCGGGGTTTCATAAAAGGCGAAAACGATACATAAGGGTAAATTTAACATTGGGAAACACAACATTTTGAACGATACAGTGGGGAAAAAGGTCGATTGAGGAACGGTGGCTCGGGAATTTTTAAATTGTGTAAAGTGGACTTTGAAAAGACTTTTCAAATATAGCACAAAAGGGGAAAACGGGACGATGCGGGGGACGATTTATAGGAGTTTTATGTATTGTTGAACTCACTAGTAACTATAGAAACTGACAACAACAAAGAGTTTTCATGTTGTCATTTTCCCGGAAATTCCCGTGACGTTCTTACATCGAGAGCACGTCACAGGGTAATACGGGGAAGAACTCTATTAAACCAAATTTGGGTGAGACGGGGGCACTCAGATTTACCAAAAAACTCGGATGACGCGTTTTTTTTTGTTTATTTGCTCTCATACATGCCTTGATATGTTGGGAATGATATATGACACAAAGCATGGATTTAAGGAAAATAAATTACACCACGAAACACTTCATACAGGGTATACCAATGATTTAATAAACTTGTAAATCAAACTACAAACAACGTAACAATTTAGGCCCTAATGGCCGTAATAAAAACGCCCGTCTAGGGAATAAACTCGACGCAGTACCTAGGCCTAGAATTGCAAACATAGGCCCAGGGCCTAAAGGCTAGCTCTTTTTCATCACTATCACCCGCTGAAGCTCCGTCGGATAAGGGGTTTTGGGAAAAAATAAATAAGCCCAGGAATATAATTGGATTACGAATTTTGTGAATCGGGTTTAAACAAAGATCGCATCGACCTAGTTCCACAAAGACCCTCTTGATCAGCTGTGACTGTGAGTCGGATCGTATGCGCACGGGGCACGGATGCTCTAGAGTCAAGTCAGGTCTTCATGTGCTGCGCCGTGCGGTCAGTGCTCACCCCTAAAAAACACTGGTGTCTGCGCTGCGGATGGGAAACAGAAGCGACGTTGCACTCGTTGGGGTGCACCCGGGCCGATATCGGCCGCAGTCGGAAGGCTTGTTACCGGCGATTTTCGCGACGCCACTGCTCGAAAGTCGAGATATATCGCCGATTCTTCTCTTGACTCACTCGTAGGCATGGCAATACTCACGATAGGCCTACAAATGTATGCGAGTACATTTAAAAAAGCGCGGCGCGGCTCGAATTATTTTATGTTTATTTACGTAGTGTATTTACTTTCATAATATATAAAAATAAATAAATAAAAAATAAATAAATATAGAATATTATATATTTTTATTTTATGGAGCTCGGTTAAACGGTACATCGGATAAGGAGATCGGATAATGGAGTTCTTAAAATGTACTCAATGGAATACACTTTTTAGAAAGTGAATCGGAACTCTCACCCGATCATGTGCGGGGTCCCTTTCTTCCTCGGGCTCTTGCGAGTCAGGAGGGCCCGTCTCCTCACAGAGCAAACGAAACCCCGGTTACCCTCCAGGGGTCCTCGTAGAGTCGGTGACAACTATTTTCGGACAGAACCTGCAGATAACAAAATCGTAATGCACAGTTGATTGGAATATTTGGGATGTATTGAATAGGGTTGCAAGGATTATAAATAAATGTCTTAAATTTTCAAATAATATTTTTTAAATTTTGAAAATACTAATAGTTTTGTATGCTTCCAATTTAAAAATCACCAGGGTCTTGTTCTACCTACCCTATACTAGGATACGTGTTTTTTGCAATTTAAATTTAAAAATATGTACATAATTTTCAAGTTTAGCTTTTGTAGCATCTAAATTTTTCCTTTCCACGAACCCAAATGTGGGTGTTTCTTGCACTTCTAATGGTAAAAAATGAATAGGAACATTTCAATAGACCTTTTCAGAATTAAATGCGCATACGCGCTCCGTTGCAAAGCATAATGGGAGAAAGGTGCATATTTAACATGCTAATGCCAATATGATTGGGATTGTGCTGACTGCACTGCCAATTTTTTTGGAAACGGCAGTTTCTCCACACACCCGAGCATATGGCATTTAGCGTTTTAAATTCCCTTTCTCCCATAATGCTTTTGCGCGTGCGTATAAGGGCGTGGGGATTTTTGAAAAACGTCTTATTCATGTAAGGCCGTATCAATAAAACCTAGAAAACATAGGCCTACATTATTGCTAAACTAGTGTCAAAAGTTTCAAAAAACTTGTCTTACTTATTAGAAAATTATATTTTTGTAGCATCCGAAACTATAATGCTAAAAAACGTATTTTTACATTACTTATTAGGCCTCACTTACTTGGTTTAATGTTTTCCTTCAATCCCTTTAATTCAAAGGGTGATTCAATGTTTTTGCCCATTAGAACAGTTTCAAGTAACCATTTACTTCAATGTTTGAGACATTGAATGCAACTCATTTTATTTCCCAAGCGAGTCTTTTCTGGTTCAAGGATGAAGCAAAAAAGCCAATCGATTATTACATTGTTACTTATCACTTAAAATTTGTGCTCAGCGCGTCACTGCTCCAGCATGGGAGTTACTGTAGGGGTCAAGGTCTACACTCTACTTATCTCCGCTCTAGCGGAGGGTTGTCGAGAAATCACAAGGTAGTTGGGTCGCAGTCGTTCTCATACGTTTTTAATGGAGCGGGCCCTGTTGTCTCCCCAATGTCTTTGTCTTTGCACAAAGGACAGTGGCTAGGGCATGTTTGAACAGTGTGACTACCTTTCAGTTTTCAATACATTAAACCCCGTAAAAAGCCCTTTATGGTTCTTGAATTCAACCCTTAAAATCGAAGGATAAAAGTTAACATTTAACCGTCTAAATCAGGCTTTAATATTTTAAAAAACCAAATTTAAATGTGGGGGGAAATTTCGTCTTACTTCGCCGCACTCTGAGAATCGGCCCCCCGTGGGGCTGGGGTGGAACCATCCGAGGTGTCGGGGAGGGACTCGTGGGCCGCTCGTTGGACCACGCGTAATCAGCTTCGAGCTCTTCACCTGTCGTTTACCGTTGTGCGTTTCACAAACTTTGGGCCGATGTTCAGGGCCTGAGACGAGACAACAAAAACAAAAGTTCAGACATGGTAGGCTGCTTACCAAGTACTGCGGGCGGCCCAAAATTTATGCGTACGGAGGTAAAAAGGAAAGGAAACATTTTTGAATACCTGTCCCAAAAAATAAAGTATTGTAATGTGAAAAAATTTAAAATGAAATGGGGAAATTTTTTAACAAAAATTTTTTTTTTGGAAATAGGGCCTAATATTTCAATTTCCCCCACAAAATGAAAGGGAAATGCAAATAAAATTGCAAATGTGTCAGGAAAAAACTGGACACTATATATATTTTTGCATACCCCGGCCCTAATTTTAGTACTGGTAAGAAAATTGTAAATCCAAAAGAACAAGTGTAAACCCTATTGGTGCTAATAAATCTGAAATTTTTTTAGCAGTAGGTACCCTAAATCCTGTTGTTGAATCCCTCAAAGCAATGAGAAGGATTATATACTCACGAGTCAGGATGAAAATACTTATTTTAGGTTCCTAAAACACTGAACTTTTCTGGATTTTCCAATTTTTTTTTCTCGTCTTAAATTAATGTGAGGTTGAGAAGAAAAGAGTGCCGAGTTTGCACTTTAACATTATGTTTGGTCGGGACTTGCTCCCTAAAAAACTTCGGTTTTATAGGTTTTGATTTGGTGCGTTTCAAGAAGCGAGGAAAAAAAGAAATCCCCAAAAATTTTTCCCAATTTTCCAGACTTTAAAAGATTGATTTATTTCCCTGCTAGGGGAGGTTTTCCATCCTTGTAACACCCCGTACATTCCACTCACCCGCGCATCTTCAGGTCAGAGTTAAGAAACGGCGCTCGAACGGCTGTGATGGCCCGGGGGATCGGCTTCGGCTGGAGCTGCTTCGGTTGGCTGGGCGACCCCTACTGAGAGACACATTGTGTGCTTAGAATTCAGATTTAGATTCGATTTTTTTTAACCCTAGACAGGTAATGGCACACGTATGGCATTGTCAAAAAATAAAATAGTCCCCTGTAGTAAAAATATTTCACATTAAAACAAAAAATTTCACAACAATTACATATATAAACAAAGTAAACAAAAATAAAAATTTAAAAAAATAAAAGCTTCTAAAAAACCCGGTGTAAGGGTAGGTTTTAACTTCCATTAGGCTTATCATTAGGGTCGCCGTTCGTGTGAAAATCGGATCATAAACGGGGCATCGAATCGATTATCATATCGAAATATTTTCGATATCAAGACCCAAATCGATTATCATATCAAATTCCAAATTAGCCAGGGCGAAACACGGAAGAAACATCACGAATTCAATAATTGGGCAAAGACCTAGAGAATTCACGCCCAACACGTCGAGCCGTACTGAATACTCGCAACGGGCCGGGCGATGTTTTTCGTATGCCTTGTATCCGCTGGAGCGCTCGCCTGGGGGGGGTGGGGCGTGGATTACTTGACCGATTGGCTACTCCCACAACCCAACGGCGCGTTGATACACAGCGCGGGCATTTTTAAACATGGTAAACCGCGAAAACATCGTGTCCTATTTTTAAATCGTAAACATCATATCATTCAAAAAACTTGAATCGATTTCATTCATATTACTGATCGTACGATCGTATTTTGATTATCGACGGGAACCCTACTTTTTATAATCTAACAAAATCCCAGTTCTCGATACAACGATCCCCTCCCAATCAGTATCATATGATTACTAGGTCAACAACACACCTCCTTTGGTTTAGATTGAAAAAAAAATTTTGGGGGAAATAGTAACTTTTACTACACAAATTCGCTTGCTTGCGAATTGCTTTGCGGTTGATAGAACTTGGAAATTTCCGGGAAGTAAAGGGGTTTCCCTTTCAGTATTTTTTTAAACCTAGCCTAGTTTATTAAGATGGAATAAAACACAGTCATGTGTTTGATAGTTGGCAAATACATATTGCTCGCCCGGGAAGAAAAAAGACGGAAGTAGGGCAGAGTTGCCATTTGCCACCAATTCTTTTTACGAGTAGGTATATCCTTGGTAATATTTTAAAAATCCTGAGAAATCCTTGAAAATTATTTTATTTAGTATTTTACTTAACAGGGTTCTGGTTGGAAAGTAAGAACCATGGTATTCCTTAGCTTAGTTCCTTAAAACGGAAATAGTTCTACCCAACACTGCTGAAAATGAATGGTGCACACACCAAAGGGTGAGTAGCCTCCACATTTTACTACGGCTGGGCATCGACATCAATTAATGGATGTTTTATCAATGTCGGGAGTTTATTTTGACATCAATTTTTTTGGTGGAAATTGATGATTTTCGTTAATTACTACCTTTGTACCCTATATAAAAATAAAATTATTGATTTTGCAAATTTTACAATTCCCGCTTAAAACGTTAAAAAATTATTTCAACGCGATAATTTTAAATTTTAATAAATTACCATTGTTACATCGCAATTTGAGATAAGCCTACTCTTCAACAATTGCATAAACAATTCGCTCGCGTAAGCTTGAACACCCGCCGTTGAGCGCTAAAGCGGCCTTGTATCTGTTAACTAGCAACGGACGACCACTCCCCTCTCCCCACCCGCCTCGCCAATCAAGGCGAGGCACTC
The DNA here is from genome assembly GCA_024449915.1 of Sweltsa coloradensis. Classification (NCBI taxonomy): domain Eukaryota; kingdom Metazoa; phylum Arthropoda; class Insecta; order Plecoptera; family Chloroperlidae; genus Sweltsa; species Sweltsa coloradensis. The sequence continues at coordinate 2,912 of JAMZAV010008951.1, read as the reverse complement.
CAATCTAGCGGGAACGAAACGGAAAAAAATATTATTTCAATTTCGATGTTGATGCTGCTATTTAACAAAAAAAAAGGAAAGATTGTTGCCCACAAGCACAGCAGTTTATGCTGGGTTCAGCTGGCATAACGACGTTGCCCCTGGACCAGTGTTAATGGCGGTTGATCGACACATGCAGCAAGGATTTTAAAACACAATTATTTTGTATTCAGACGTTTTTCAACTGAACACAAGTGCACAGAACAATAACAGACTCAGGAGAATGGCAACAGGTAGCTCCATTCTTTACTTTTTGTAGATATTCACATCATTTTAGGCTTTGTACTACGCTTACACTGAACTTCCGGTGTAGAATATAGGAATCATTTTCATTTTCTACAACATCGAAAGGGATTGGCCGACGGCTCACTTCCTACTTTAACATGTGAACCCAGCGTTGTAGAGGGAGGCTCTCTCTAACTGGCTGTGCTGCACAGTTCATTTCAACCAGTCTGTCGATGGGCAGAGCAGTTGAAGGGTGTTTAGGGACCTGGCTAATGATGACCGCATGCACTCACAATAATTTACTTTCAGCATGGCCCTACTTCTGGTTTGCTTATGTGTTTTTTATGTTTAAATTTTGAAAGTAGCCTGCTATTTTACTAGACCATCGTCTGCGGTTTATATCCAGAAGAAGGCCACGCGTTAAACAATTACAGGTAAGGTAACATGAATTATCGAGGCCTACAGTTAACATCAGGTGAATAATGTCCACTACAACCTATTCTTTCCACAACTGCAACCTCTTTTCTAATCACATAGCACAGCTTTCCAGGTAATTGGTCCCTTTTTTTTTGTGTCAAAATAAAAACGAGTACCTTGCTCACGACAACCAGTCATACCATATAATAGTTTGATGAACTTTTTCATTGCCTTTGCTTTAGGGTAGAAATTACTAAATTAGTTTTTATAAATTTAAGCTAAATTCAGTGAAAGTTTGTTAAACTATTCAAAAATATTTACCTTTCTATTAAGTTCCTTTTTAAATACACAGCCCTACTCATAAAGCACACATGGGAGTGGCACAAAGGCCTGGGTATTGAAAGTAAGAAAAATATTATATATAATTTATTTAGTAATACTAGCCTATCTACCTTTGTTGCTGTAGGGCTCTACCGATTCCCCGGGAGCCAATCACTTTCGGTAAATTCAGTCGGGAACTCAACGATAATATCGTTGGGCGTCGAGCGTTTGGTGTTTTTTCGAGTTCCATTGGTTGGTGTTAAGCCGTTGGCCCTGCGACCCGTTGAGAGAGTGGAGATTTCTGCGATCCGTTGGATAATGTCTGCGATCCATTAGATAATACTCCCGGAGATTTCTGCGATCCATTGGATAACACTATTGGAGATTTTTGCTGCGATCCGTTTAGATACTTGGGGAGATCTTTGGGGATCCGTTAATGGGTTGCGGAGATTTTTTGAGATCCGTTAGATGATGGTGATGGATGATGAGGGGCTCTCTTGAGAGATGGGTAGAGCGGGGCAAACTCTTTCCCGGGATGAACATTGAGGATTGGGTGGTCATAGCTCAAGGACTTCTTGCACGGGGGGTCGACTCTGTAGACAGAAATGTCATTATCACAAGGGCGGGAAATAACCGGTCACCCACTTTGAATAAAAATTGTGCCCCTAGCCCAAGTCAGAATTTAAGTTTAATTTTTTTTTTTTTAAATTGCCAAGAAGCGTGGCATTAAGACTAGAGTAAACCAACCACCTTGCAGAATAATATAGGTGTGTTTTCTCTCGGTAGGGTATCTAAGAAAATACAGCATTGACTTACTATTTCACCTCTATTATTGACACAAAATTTCCCTTTAAATTGCTTTTTAGGCAATGAAACCAAATGAAGTCCCTCAACAAAATGTCATCTTTTGGGATGTTGTTCCCCCGTTAGCTGGGGTTTGGCCCCAGCCAAAAAAGCGGCCTGATCATAGTTTTTTTTTTATCGACCCCCAAACCCGGGAATTGACTCCCCCCCCCCCCCCCCCCAAAAAAAAAGACAATTTTTTTTTCTTTTTTGGCGTGTGTATTACATTACTATTGTAACAAAATGAAATTCGCCCAAACAATGATAAAAAAACTTGCAAGATAAGGTTTTTTATAAGTTTGCCGGGTTGGCATCAAAAATTATTTGATTTTAATTGAAGGAGAGTTTTACAGTGTATAGACCTATACATAATTTTGTATTTTTATCATTTTATTGGTTTTGTTAGGACAAATAATTTCAAATTAATAAAAATAAAGTCAAAAATAGGCCTACAACAAAGTTTTCCCAAATTGTAGGGCCAAGTAATTGTAAACCTATACTACAAATCCTAGATAATAAGTAGGCCTAAATAACCACTTAGAAGAAATAACATCATCACCTTTATAAGGGTCTGTTACAAGACATTTTTAAGTTGTAGGTCTACTAACTAGGCTACATACTTCCGAGAAATAAAGTAGGCCTAGGCATAAGCTATAATTTCCATCAAATTAAAAATGCTCTTACCACAAAACCAACTAAAATAAGTTGCTTTAAAAGGGCTTCAAAGTTCAAACACCTCAAAAATCACCAAAACGAATCTATGTTCTCAAAAAATTCGGGGGGGAAAGGACCCCTACATTTGTCCCTGCCCTGTGAAAAACAGTACCCGCAAATGTTTTTAGAATAACCATAGATTTTTTTCCTGGGGAAACACCCGGATTTCAATAGTGACCCGATGTCGCAACAGATGGTTATTTTCTTTATGAAATATTTATATTTTAAAGAACGGCCACCAACTATGGACGGGCCCCCGCCCAAAGTGCATTGGAACCACCATATTAGGTTCTAGCCCTTCTCAATATCGGACAAAATTTTAAGGGAAACATTAAAAACTGTATTTATTTAAA
>JAMZAV010008950.1:0-27982 GCA_024449915.1 Sweltsa coloradensis | reverse complement strand
TAAATTTTTAAAAAGGGGGGTTGGGCCCCCCCACAAACCCCCATTGAAAAAAACCCCCCCCCGAGGGAAAAGTACCTGCCAGCCCACCCCCCCCCCCAACCAGTCCTTCCCCGGGTTTTGGGGGAAACGAGAACCAAAGGAAGTAAAATAAACCCAAAAGGGAAAAAGGCTTAAATGGCCTTGCAATTATCAACATGTTTAAAAAACCATACAAACATTTAGCAAAACCCCTGACAAATAGGTTTGATTGAAAGCATCATAGTATGTTTTGCGGGAAAGGGGAATACAAAATACCAACATCTCATTTCCCGTATTTGGTTTGGGGATGCACAATTCGGAAAGAGCACCACCTGAAAAAAAAAAAGGGGTAAAGACAGAAAGATACAGGAGTCTACTATTGGTTATGAGCACATGTGAGGCATAAAAGAAAGTTAAAAGTACTGTCATTTACCGTTTAAACCCCAATGTTTATGAAAGGTACTGAGGGGGGGGGTGGAAAGACCACCCCCGTACGCCGGGTCGGCGTAACTTCTGATGCGCCAGCAGGGCGAAAGGGGCAACGCGTCATCATCCCCGATGTACCACGCACACTTCGGGCGGGAAAACCGCATTGCGAAAATGCCTGCGAGAACATTCAAACTTTCTTACTTGTGTTTCTAGAAATATTCCCTTTCAATAAACTAAAAAAAAAAACAATGTAATAAAATTCCTTTCCACAATTTATAAAGGGTAGGTCAATGTGGTTTTTTAATTCCCATACACTACCCACTCGTTTTGCAGGGGGCCAAAAAAAACCCTTTTTTTTTAAATAAAAAAAAAGTTTTAGTAAAAAAAAAATTTAAAATTTTCTAAAAACCCCCCTTTTTAAAACCCCTTTTTTGGGGTTTTTTATTAAAAAAGGAAATTTAAAAATTTTTTAAAATTAAAAACCGGGGTTCGTTTAAAAATTAAGTTTTTTAATGGGCCATATTTCTTTTTTTTATTTTTTTTAGTTGATTGTTTGGGGATATTGTTAATGTCCATATTATGCATTTGGCTAATCGAGACGATGAGTGTTTGATAAGATGAGGAGAAGTTGAACAAAAGGGGAGGGGGGGAAACCCGGGGTACCGGCACGTAGGTACCCCTTTCGAAAAGTCCCAAAAAGGGCCCAAGGGCCCTTAAGTCCCATTTGAAAGGACGGTGTAACTTTGCAGTCTTAAGGTTCCTCCACTAACCCGGACGCCGGCAGACTGGGGGGGAAACGAGGCCGTTACACTAGCTCTCGCCCCCTCCTTTGCTCTAACCAGCGATATACTTGAGTTTCAAGGCAGAGGGGCACCCTCTACCTGTGCCATGCTCAATTCGCTTAATTTCGGTGTTCGAGGGGGAAACCCGGGTTTAAAACGATCTTGGAAAGTCGCTGGCTTTTGTAGGCCTATTATAATTTATATTATTATTTTAAGAAATTTATAGGCAATACAATTGTTTACATAAAAGTTGAGGGGGGGGGGCAAACCCAATATTAAAAAATAGAAAATGTCAATGTAAAAATTCCCCGAAGAAAGGGGAAAAATTTAAATAAAAAAAATAAGTTTTGGGAAAACAATTGAATCTCAAGTAAGTCCGTCTAGGTACCTCATATCAGAGGGTCTCGATTCAAAAAAAGTTTTGCCTGGGGGCCCTACAGTTCGTCTCTTTTGAAGCAAGGCAGCCAGGGCAACGGGCACGATTGCCGGTCCTGTGCAGCAGTTGAGTGATCTTGGGGGTATCTACAACACATTACTTTCGGTTGGCGTAACTTCAGGTTGTAATTCAGGAATACTATTTTTAGCTTAAATATGTAGGCCTTTAAAATTTGCAGAAAAACGACATACGTCTCCCAACAGAAATGGGAAAAGGGACTTAAGGAGAGGAATAGCTGGGAAGAGGGAATAGATAAAATTGGGGGGAAAGGGAAAAAAAGGGATGTAAACAAAAAAAAAACAAAAAAAAAATTTTTTCCAGATTTTTTTTTTATGTTTTTCTGGATTTTTTTTCAAAGAGCACTCTAACTTGGGGGTTTTTTACTATTTAGCTTGAAATTTTAAAATATAAATTTTGCTTTTTTAAAAATATTTTAAATCTATTTGTAACTTTTTGCAGGTACCTCAGGGGCAGGGTCAACCCCATTACATGCAAACCTTCAAATTGAGGTTTTTTTACCCTTTAGGCGCCCCGGAGCCAAATTTTTTTTTTTTTCCCAAAAATTCCGGGAAATTTTTTTCCCCCAAAAACTGGAAAAATTTTTCATCACTAAAAATTTTGGGTTTAAAAATCAAACCCCTACCAAATGGGAAATGGGGTGGCCCAAAAATATTATTGGTAAATGGGAAGCCAGAAAAGATAGAAAAAACCGCCCAAAGGGGGGTAGGAAAAAAAATTTGAGAGGGTGAAAAAAATTTTTTAAAATATAAACTAAATGCCAGAAGAGAGGATGCTCAAAAAGATAAATGGAGAGGCCAAGGAATAGATGGTCGAAGGAGACCTAGAGGCACGAGGAGAGAGCTGGGAAAAGATATGATTGGGGATAGAAAGAAGTGAACAATTAAGTTGCTAAACCAAAGCTGACCTTGCAACAACGGCAAGATGACTATGACAATGATGTGTGTTCCTCCCAACACTAACTCAAAAGGCTATGGATTTTTGATGTCCACTGAGGCTCAATCCCTGTTCTAATACTGTATTACATAGTGGGGTTTAATGTTTATTAATTCGTAGATACAGCTCTGTGTGCAAGGTTGCCACTTTCAAGGACTTTTATCCCTTTTTTTCAAGGACTTTCAGGTGTCTCAAGGATACCGGGATTTTTGGGCAAATCTTAGGTTTTCCTACCCTAATTTAAAATAGGGCCTACATTAAATTTAAAATACATTACTTTTAATACAGCTTTAAAACGATAAACAGTGGGTAATAAAAACATCAGTACACCGGATAATAGTAGGCCTAATAATAAACCCAGTGAGTAAAAGAAAAAAATTCCAGATTCTTATCCTATGCTCACATAAAATGTTATTTAAAATTTTCTTGAAAAACAATATGGTATAACGTATTATATTATTGTACGGAATCATGGAAATTACTAAAATTTCCCCTTCACGTAATAATAATAATCATCATAACTCAGTTCCAACTATGTGGGGTTTTGAGTGGTGGTTTTCCACCATTATCAAGGGCATGAAACTGTAGATACTAAGTTTGCCAGACTTAGTGTTTCTTCCACATCATCCAACTCCTTCTTCTCCACCAATTTACTCCACTCTCTTCTGTCCTCCCACAGCTTTACTCTTGCCAAATGCTCCCACACTTCTTCCGTTTTCCAACGTCTTCTTGAATTATCTTTCCCATTTTTCTCTTGTCGTTCCTACTCTTTTTTTTTCCCTCCTCTGCCGCTTCAAATTCTCGTCTTGGAATCCTCTCCCTGCCCATCCTTTCATATGTCCAAACCTCTTAGAGACGTTCTCTTCCTAGCTTAAATTTCAATCTCTCCAATCCCAGTTCTTTCCTTATTCATTACTTCTTATCTTGTCCATCTTTGAAACTCCCTTTATACTTCTTAAATAACTTCATTTCTGCTGCTTCCAGCTGACTTTCTTCTTTTGTTGCCACTGCCCATGTTCCTGCGGTCCTGCCCCATACGTTAATATAGGTACAAAATATGCCTTGTACAGCAAAATTTTACATTTTGTGGAACCTCATTCCATAGTAACTTTCTCCCCAAATTGATAAAACCCCTCTGCTTTTTGCACTCTAGATGACATTTCCCCTACACACTTTTGCATCTTTTGTCAATATACTTCCCAAATTTTTAAAATTCTTCTTTTTTTTCTAAGACTTCTCCACGTAGTACAATATTTTCTATGTCTCTAGCCTGCCCTTTGTCTTCTTTTGCATACGCAAACCTTCTCTCTTTTTCTGTTTGATTTTTGGACCACACTCTGTAGTAACTTCGTTCCATCTGTCCACCTTCTCCTGAAATTCTCTGGCACTCTCACCCCAAATCAACACATCGTCCGCAAACACTAATGTTCTTGTGTCCCTTCCATCTGTATTTGGTTCCACTCTTCTTATAATTTCATCCATTACAACAGTAAGAGTGTTGGAGATAACACACTACCTTGTCGCAAGCCCTCATTCACTTGAAACCATTCTGACCTACCCATATCTTCTGTACACAACTTTCACCCCCTTGATATGTACTTTTTATCCTGTCTATTAAACCTCTTCCCACTCTTTTTATCTCTAGACACTCCCATACTTTCTCTCTAGGCAGGCGATCGTATGCCTTCTCCAGATCCAAAAACACAATGTGCATTTCTTTCCCATTTTGCCATCTCCCCTCCTTGTCTGTCTTATAGCAAATATGGGATCAATAGTAGACCTTTCCACTCTGAACCCATATTGTTCTTTTTCTTAGATCGTTTTCATATACCTCCTTCAGCTTTAGTTCTATAACTTTCTCATAATTTTTGCACACTGACACATTAATGTCACCCCTCTATAATTTTTCACATTTCTTACGGTCACCTTTCTTAAACAGCGGTACAATTATACCTCTTTTCCAATCTTCCGGTACCTTTTTTTGTTTCCACGCAGCACTTATTACTCGAAAAAAACCATCTTCTTCCTTCCACGCCTGATGCTTTGATCATTTCCACAGAAATGTTCCATCCACTCCCGGAAAGGCTCTCCCATTCTTCATGGCTCCTAACGCCCGAGCCCCCTCTTGTTCTGTTCCCTCGTCTTCTTCATCTTCTCCACTTGCCTCTTTCTCTTTCTCTGCTTTAAATTTTCACTAACCTGTACATTTAGCAGATCTTTAAAATATTTCCTCCACATTTCTTGTATTTCCTGTGGGTTTTTTGTAACTTGGCCATTTTCATTTTTCCATGAGCTTTTGTTCTTCCCTTTCTTGTCTTTTTGTCTTTACTAGTCCGTACATAATTTTCTTATTTCCCTGGAAGTCATCTTCTAATTTACCAGCAAATTCTTCCCTTGCTTTGTCTTTCTCCTCCTTCACAATTTGTTTCACATCGGTTTTCGCCTACGGTACTCGTACTCATTTTTCTGTGGATTTGCACTTTTTTATTCTTTTCCAAGCTAGTTTCTTCTCCCGAACTGCATCTCGTACCCTCTCGTTCCACCATCGCGTTTCTTTCTCTTTCCTCCTTCCACTGACTCTTCCACACAGCTCTTCTGCACTTGACACAAAAACCTTCTTAAAGTTTTGCCATTCTTCTTCTATTTCTCCCACTTCATTTGTAGGTGTTTGGTCACTAATTCTTGTCATAAACTCTTCTTTCACTATCGGAGATTGCAGTTTCCACACTTTTTGTCTTTTGTGCCGGTTCTTTATTCTCTTTTGTGTCTGTACCATCATTCTAAACTTCCCCAACACCAGCCTGTGGGCTCCATCCAATGATATTGATGGCATTACCCTCACATCCTCAAGGTTTCTCATTATTTTTTCCTATACATAGATTTTCAATTACTGTCCCCTGATCTGTCTTCACCATAGCCATATCTCGTTATTTGTTGGGTTCTACGTTTCTTGAAACCAAACTATTTCCTATAACTAATGAGTTTCTGGCAACATTTCTAACAATTTCTCTCCATCTCTGTTTCTTGCTCTATCCCATGTCTGCCCATAACCTCTTCAAATCCTTTTCTATCTTTTCCTATTCTTGCATTAAAATCCCCCATTACTACAATGTATTCGATGTCATAATTGCTTCTAATTTTGCCACAAACTCATCCTTTCAACCACTGGTCTTCCTGTTTGAGGCGCATACACCTGAATGAATTCGATTGTCATGCTGTCATCGCACAAGATTTACATCTGTATCATTCTATCACTATGGCTTTTCACATTTACGATACTGTCTTTCCATTCAGGGCTTACCACAAATGCTACCCATTTCTTCCCTCCACTCCTCCAGACCACCACATCTTGTATCATTCTCTGAGATTCTTGTTTCCACACCCTTTCCACTTTGTCTCACTGAGTCCCATTACACACAGTTTCTGTTTCTTTCATGACATCAATTTATCTCTTCGATTTTACCATTAAGTGAAAACTATATTTATTGTGCCCACATTTATAACTTTTCCTTCTTTCCTGTGTGATGATGTTCTCCCTCTTTTGTTGGTTTTCTCCTTTGTTCCACGGTCTTTTGCCTAACTTCTTTTTCTCACACCCACCTTGTGTGAAAATCCTTCTGCCCATTGTTTCAGATTCTTTTCCTTTTTTTCTTACATTCACATCTAGGCCTAAACCATTTTCCCTCGTTGCTCATTACGAAGCGTTTTTGCTCTTATTCCCACTTCTCTTGCTCTGTTCCATTTCTCTTCTATTCCTTCCACCCCATTCATGTCTATATATTCTACTTCAATCCTCTTGCATATTTCTTTTATATCATTATTGACACCTAAGCTTAAACCTCTCCAGGTGCTTAGCCCACACATGCCCAAAACATGTAATAATGCGCAAAATACTAATTTAGCTATTTTCAAGGATTTCTCAGGATTTTTAAGTAGCCATCTCCCAAGGATAAAAATAGTTACTTTGTGGCAACCCTGCTGTATAACACTTAGTTTTCTTTTGTAATGCAGACCAAACCAGACCAGACCTGTACCAGTGACAGTACATGTCTCGTACTTACCCCTGTGTCCGGGCCATCACTGCCTGTTGCACTGCGTCGTCTGCCCGCGTCTCATCTTGGCTACTTCGGATCCTGCTGACGGCTTGGGTCACACTCATAGCCTAAAACAAAAAGCCTAGGTATTGTACAATGATGAAAAGAAAGAGAAATCCAAAGTGGGAAACAAAATAGAACACTTTGATGTGTTTCAATGGGATAAGGAGGATCATAACGATGGTGAAGAACCAATACCTCCTATCTGCCATTTTCTGCCAAAATGAGATGTTGGTGTCTATGGATACAGAAAATTATTTCAAATTTTTTGGTGCTAATAGCTCCTATCTAACAATGCTTAAACATCTCCAAAAGAGACATATAGTACACTACCTTACATCAATATCTCCTATCTGCCACCGCCAACTAGTTACTTTTTTAAATCAGTTTAAATGCTCTCCTGAACAATTTGCTTTTTGGCAGATAGAAGGTATTGGTTCTTCAACATCGATAACACAATTCACATAAAATAGTCAAACTCAAATTGTCCAAAATAGGTTAATTATGTTGCCAGTGAATTTTAGCCACTCATACCTGTGAGTTGACAGGTGTCACTAGGTGAACAGCGCCACGAAATAGATAGACGCAGTTTTCACACACATCTGGCGACGCCCAGTCAGGCAGAAAGTTTGCTGCCTCGATCAGAAGAAACTCTCCATCAGAGTCAGCAACCCTGAAACAAGGTGTAAGGTAATTGTGTCGATTACCATCTCTTGCAAATTAGGCCTAGAGGCCTATTTCATTTAATTTATTTTTGACAATGTATTAAATTCCTAGATAGGCCCTACATTTACAATGGTAGGCCTAATATATTTTAATAGTTTCCACCGTGTAGGTTAGTCCATGTTTCACTTAGATTCTAGGCCTTTTTAACCATTAGTAGGGCCTAATCAAATTTCAAAGGCTTAATTAAATTAATTTAACGTAGGCTAAGTGTCGCCTGCCATCTTAATTCTTCACTCATTGTGACATTGCGGGATGTTTCATCCGTGTCCGAAAAATCAAGTTCATGTTGGTTTTGTTGTCGACCAACTGCCTTTCTGATGGGAGTTTTAAACAATTCCTCGAATGATTGCAGCAGGAAGATGGAAAACTTTGTATTTGTAGGCCCTAACCTTGTTGCCAGTGCAAATTTAAAAAAAAAATACCAGAGCTAGCGCATCAGGAATGTGGAACACCTCGTAGTTGCAAACCTTGTTATGCCCTTGCATAGTTATCCATGATAATTTTGTACTTTCAAACATGACCACCGTGCTCCAACGCATCCACAGATGTACGTAAGGCTATGTAGGGACTAGAGATTCTTTTATTAGGTATTCATTTTCATATCCTAAAGACGGTGTGGAAGGTCGATTTACCTTTAAGCTATTAATGCCTTAAGCTGTATTTAGACGGTTCAATGTTTCCTTCAATGCCTTGAATTCAAGGGTTTAATTCAATACTTTTGTATTCAATGGCTCTGTTTACATGGTTCAAGTTCTTGATTCAACCCCTTGAGCGGTGGGTTGAATTCAACCCGTTTCGTTTAGAGCATGTCCTAATTTCGTTCAAGCTTGAAGGAAACCAACCAATCAGGATTCTTGTTGGATCTGACGTCACACAGTGCGCGCGCAAGTGCTTCTGCGAGGCTCTAGGTTTTGTTTTGGTCTTTGGATTTTGGAGGATATAAGCAATTTGCACGTTTCCCGACAAACTTTCAAAACAACTGAGTGTATAGTCGTACGGTCAGCCGTATAACTAGTGCAAAACTGGTCGTACGGTCATCGACGATACACGTAACTAGGCCAAAAGCAATGAGCATCACAGTCCAGCGTGGCAGAGTGGTAGCGCGTCTGCGCTCTGAGTGAAGGGTCGGCGGTTCAAGTCTTCGTCAGGTCGTTTTTTTTTTAACATTCTATTTAGGTTCCATTGTTTTTCTGCAAATGATTGCACTACATTTGGCAGAACTTCATGGTCCCCAAAACAATTTTTGCTGAGAAAGTAGGTTAGAATAAATAATTACTATTAGATCTTCCTATAGTACACCTACATCTTCAGCAATCATTCTGATTTCTGAGTTGATGTTTACTGTTTGGGCCCTACCTGTCACATTGATCTGTCAGCTGTAATATTTTACACGGCTGTGACTTACCTCCAATTTCAAGGACCGTGTAAATGGACGTTCAATGTTTCCTTCAAGTACCTGTTCAAGCCATTGAATTCAATTCCTTGAATTCAAGACATTGAATGAAACATTGAACCGTCTAAATACAGCTTTAGGCCTACAATATTGGAAATAAATGCCATTTCGTAGAAACAATATAGCCTAACCTCTTTGGCAAGAGACGGTAGGTAATCGGTACAATAACCCAATGCCAACTTGCCCATTAAGCTCTACCAGTATTGTGAAATTAGGGTATAGTGCCTAAAAGAAAAGCAGACAGAGATAATCTAGTATTGCAGAGTCGTCGTCATCAGATATGAAACTTACCGGACAATGAGTCCTTCAATTTCCTGGCTCAACTGTAGCAGTAAGAATACAACGAACCACTCGTCTTCAATGTTATCTCCAAAGTGAACGACTCCATAAAGGTGCGGTTGTAGAACTGTTAACAGGAAAATTATATGCTTTTATTTTGTACCGGTGAGAGCCCCAATCTATGTTGACTTTTTAAAGTGAGCTTTGCCATAAGCTTAATATGTGTGTAGGGCTATCATCTGTCATTGCTGTGTGTCCACTGAATGAACCAATCCGCCTAGGCCTACCTAGGCCATTATGCTTTTAAATTAACATGCAAATAATTTAGAAGCCCTAAGAGTTGATACACCCTCTCTATTATAGATAGGCCTATGCCCTCTACGCTTAGGCGGCTATGAGGTGGAGAACGCAAGAAGGCATCGGCCTTGAGTTGAGGATGTCAAGGACCCAGCACCAAAAAGTGAGGTTAAGATTTGACAAGAAGGTCACAGAGTAGATCTAGAGTTATGAGGTGACCATCTAAGCTGAAATGTACTAATTTTAAGATGAATCTGAGTATCTTACCTTCTCCATCAGATTTTGATCCCGTTCCAGCAACAAGATTGTCATCAGTTCCGTCCCTAACGTTGACATTGAAAGGATCTTTGTGCCAGATAAACTTCTCTGTGTATTTACTAACTATAGCACGCACACGAAGCAACTTCTCTTTCAACACTTCTTTCACTTCTTCGTTTGCATTCACATCACCGATTTCATTGAAAAACAAGAAATACTCAACGAAATCATCTGCTCTTATTGTGTTGAGAGGAGGTTGAAAAGCATTTTTCGCAGCCATTTCTAAACAAAGTGAATTAATTTCTGTCAATGTCACCGCCTTCTAGCTTGCAAAGTTTTTTACCAATAATTTCGTGTTAAAATCCCGCGAATGCAGCACCGTAGCACCTGCAAGTAAACCAACTACAAATGTACGCGGTTATGTTATTAATTTAATGTAATTATGCATTAACAACAAACTTGTTTAGTGTGAAGTGTGAATAATATACTCAAAACTTAAAATCACATGATTTTAATTGTATTATATGAACCGCAGAAAATGTCCTGTACCTGCCTGTACTAAGACACTTGTTTTTAATTTTTGCGCAGTTGGTGAAAATTTTGGCTATCTCCCGCAAATCTCCCGCGATTCTTCCTAAAGGCCTTGTTGTTCTTCATACCAAATGATAATTTGTTGGATGAGCGAAGCAAAGACTCCAATTTGACTTTGTGTTTTTTTGTTTGTTTTTTACTTACGTTACCCCAAGAAAAATAGCTCGGGTGTTTTGTTTTTGTTAGTTTTTTGTCTGTTTGTTCGCTCTCTACCGGGCAAACGGCATATGCGATCTTAATGGTGGGTTCACAAGCCGACGTTGCGACGAGGGAAGTGAGCTATCGACCAATCAGGTGACGGGACGACGCGACGTGCCCCTCCTCCAACGTCGTCGTCAAAAATAGAACCGAATCCTATTTTCCACGTCGGAACGTCGCCGGAAGTTCAACATACAAGCCTAAAATGATGTAAAAATCTACGAAAACGAAGAATGGAGCAACTTGTTGTCATTCTAGCGAGTCTTTTATTGTTCTGTGCACTTGTGTACACTAGAAAACGTCTGAATATGAAATAATCGTCGTTTTAAAATCCGAACGTCGCTCATCGCATGTGAACACCTAGCGGCCAACATCGGCGATCGCGACGTGACGTTAACGTCGCAACGTCGGCTTGTGAACCCACCATAATGAAAATTGGAGGGGACCTTCGAAATCTCTGAACTTAGAGCTGTATTGTTTTTGGGTACAATCGAAGAAATATTTCTCATAAATATTGTACTTTTACGATTTTTTTCGCGAACGCTTTTTTTTTAGTTGCGTTGATGGATGAGCTTTTTTGTTAGTTTTTAGTTTGCTTAGGACCACTTTTCCTTTGCAAGTACTTTTTGAGTGCATTGTAGGTGATTTTTGTCAAGTTTCTATTGTTACTTATTAATTGTTATTATAAACCTAAAAAAAAACTCTTATTAAAACCTTTATCTATGGATTCTGGCTAACTTTTTCAACTTTTTCTTTCAAAAAGCAATACATCACCATTACCTTAATGTCCATGTAAAATATGAACGTTGAAGCCCCACCCGTTTGGTCAGAATCGGCCCAAATGTCACGAAAATATCGCACAAAAAATCGTAGACTAGTACGATATTCATGAGAAATATTTCTTTGATTGTACCCAAAAACGTGGCAGGTCCAAGTTCAGAGATTTCGAAGGTCCCCTCCAATTTTCATCAAGATCGCATATGCCGTTTGCCCGGAATCGTGCGAACAAACAGACAGAGAGAAAAAAAAAACATTGGAGCTAAATTTTTTGAGGGGTCGGTGAAATTGAAGTCTTCGCTTCGCTCATCCAATTACGCTGATCACATTACTAGATCATCATCAAAGTATTTGTTTGTGAAATGGTTTGACCATGGATCTACAACTTAGTTTTAAATCCATTGATTTGGATTGACTTGATTGTTTTCAAATTTCCCACGCACTACATGCAGCGCGCTGGCATCTGTGCGATTTTTTGCGACCACGGAACGGTCGACTTTGTATCGACTAATCGATATATACTATCGATTATTAAGGGACTATCGACTCGGACGGCCGACCAACCCAAACCGTACTACGTGGGCGAAAATTTGCTTAAATTCAGAATTGTGTATCAGGCGAGCAGAAGTTTACGAGAGGGCATGCGACCATGGTGCATGCGACCACAGAACGGTTCGACTTTGTGTCGACTAATCGATATTCACATCGATTATTAAGGGACATGGGCTAATCGATATACACTGTCGATTATTAAGTGACTATCGACTCGGAAAACCCAACCAAAAACCACCAAACAGAAAGCGAAAATTTGTTTTAAATTCATAATTGTGTATCAGGAAAAGCAGAAGTTCACGATAGGGCATGCGTGTGACTACTTCGTTCACACGACAGCACACAGAATGCGGTACGTACAAACAAATTTATTCTTGAAAGCACCCACACCTCACTAGTTTTTTCTGAACGTGTCTCATGAGTCATAATGGCGGTAAATTCTAACAATATTATTTTTTTACCCCATTTACCAGAGGGTTGCACTAGCCTACATGACACTGACAGTGACAGCATAAGCAGATAAATCATGATATTTTTTGACACAATCTTCATGGATTTTAAAATAGGCCTACCAGTTGTTAACAAAGGTAAACAAAGATTATTATTACTAGGAAAACGCCAAAGCCCGGTGTTAGACGAGTGAGTGAGCCATTGTATTGAGTAGGTACGTGGTAACATTCCCTTACCTCCCCTATACCTATAAGGCTGGATCAAGTCAGCATGGGTCTTTCTTTCCTCCCTAGTCTATCATAGCTAGAGCTAGAGTGGCGCTTTATGGCCTTACAGTTGACGCCCCCAAATAGGCCTACCAACTAAAACTCAAAACCCTAATATTTTATCTATAATTAGTAACTTATATCAAAAAAAATGCAAATGTTCCCGGGCACTCAATACATGACCACATTTATCACGCGAGCTGAGTCCGGGGCTGAAACATACGAACTGACCCAAGTTCGAACTGAATTCGCCTGCTGAACACCTCAGTCCGGACTGAGTCCGGCTCGGTAACGAAGCCGAGCTAGCTTGGTCTGTGCGGCTGGAATATGCGTGATAAACGCAAACGAACTCAAATATATGCTAGCAGCCATCTTTCTTCGTAAATCATCCAATCACAGTGTTTCATTCCAGTCCGTACTGAGATCGTACCATACCGTCCGGACTGACGCGTGTGATAAACGTTACTGAATGAACATTCAGTCTGTAACCAAGCCAGTTTGGACTGCGTGATAAACGTGGTACATGACTCGCTCACAACAACTTTGCGTTTTCCTAGTCCAGTTGTCTAAGGGGCCACTAGGCCTACCCGAAATGTGTTTAAAACCTATGTTCAAACCACCGGTCGGGAAAGATTTTTTAATTTCTGGATTTTAGGCCTATTAAAAAAATTTTAAAACAGTTTGAAATGCACAATTTAAAGGGCCCATGGAAAACATAGCCAGTACGAAATATGAATAATAGATTGCAAGGTTTACTCAATGTCCCAGTAGAATTTGGGGGAAACCCCCTTGAGTGTGCAAGATTTGATACCCTTGGGTCACTGCATACCTTAAAATGAACATATCATTTCAAGTTATTTTTCAATTCATTTTTTCTTGTACCGTAGGTTTAAACGCAACGAATTTTGATCATTTTGTTAGTATTCTCAATTACCTGGTCCGGATGTCTTTTAAAAATTTCAGCTCTATCTTTTGGCCGGGCCCGGGGGACCAGACAGACTTTTAACGACACAGCTTCGCAACAAAGCCCCCGATCAAGTGGCGTATATCCTCTTCGTTTCGCTCACTCCAAATAAAAAAAAAATCCAAAATAAAATCATCACTTTTTTGGTGAATTTTTTACAAAAAAAATTCAAAAACCTTTTAGGCGCATTTAAACAAAGTCTTTTGCGTTGAAAGCCCTTTTATATTTAAAAAGCGTGTTTTAAAATAAGCGCTTTTTTAAAACGAAAGTACTTTGTTTTGAAAGCCCTTTTTTTTTAAATAGCGACTTTAAATTGGGTTTGTCAGTGGAGATTTTTGTGAAAAAAGGGTTGTACAATAAAATGAACGTAGATCTAAATGAGAAACTTTGGCAAAAACGCCCAAAGGACAGCAAGTTTTGTGTGTTCAATTGGATCTTTATTCTGTAAATACTAATTTGTAATTTTTAAAGTGTTATATTAATAAAACGTTTAATTGAGTAAAAATCTTTATTTTTTTTATTTTTTAAATTTTAAGGGGTTTTTCGTTTATTTTTTGAGAGAAAAAAAAGTGAAAAAATTGGGCCCCCCCAGCTGAAGAATACCGAATAATTGGTTAACCCCCCCCCCTTATGAAATCTTTGGGGTTTGCCACTGTGATTACTGTATAATTTTTACTAAGCAAAAAAAAAACTTGCAGAGGGTCTGCACTGCAAAGTATTTTTTTTTTACTTTTACTTTTATCTACTTGGGAGGTGACCCTTGACACCCTCTGGAGTTTTTCAAGTGAAATTTAAAAAATTTTCTTCCCCCTGGTTAAGTTGATTTCCATAATTCTTTCATAATCGGTGACTTTTTGCTTTTGTTTCCGTTCCTTTTGGTGTCAGAAAAAATTTTATAAAAAAAAGTGAACCAGTAGGCCTACCGGTACATAAAAATTATACACAACAAAAAAAATCTTTAATTTTTATTTTGAAGAAAAGTTGGATGAGCGTAGCGAGCGTACGAGCGAAGCGAAGATTTTCCCTTTCCTCCACTGGAGAAAAAATCCCGGAATGTTTTTTTTTTTTTTTTTTTTTTTTTTTTTTTTTTTTTTTTTTTTTTTTTTTTTTTTCTGTTTGTATTATTGTGTGTTTGTTAACACGATTCCCGGGTAAACCAAAACTCAGATTTCGATGAAAATTTTATGGAGGCCCTTTGAAATCTCTGAACTTAGAACTGCCACGTTTTTGAGCGCAAACGGGAAATTTTTTCTCATAAAAAAAAGCAATTTTTTCATTTTTTTTTGATTTTTAAAAAATTTTTTCGACTTTTAACCCTACAGCTTTTTCCCATTCTTATGATTTTTTTACAGAACCTTTAATTTTTTGAAATAAGATATTCGTGTGAAATTTTAGGTAACGAAAATTATTTCTCATTTAAAATCGTAATTTTTCGGGTTTTTCTTTTTTAAAACAATTCTTTTACTTATTTTGGGTGAGCGTAGCGGCGAGCGAGCGAAACGAAGTTTTCCCTTTTTACTACCTGGAGAAAAAAAAACCCGGGAAAGTTTTTTTTTTTTTTTTTTTTTTTTTTTTTTTTTTCTTTCTTCTGTATTTTTGTGTTTGTTAACACGATTCCGGCTAAACCCATCTCCATTGGGGAAAATTTTTTGGAGACCTTCGAAAACTTGAAAATTAGAATGCCACGTTTTTTAGCGCAATCGGGAAATTTTTTCTCAAAAAAACGAAAATTTTTACGATTTTTTTCGATTTTAAAAAAAATTTTCTTCGACTTTAACACCTACATGCTTTATCCGTTGAAATGTTTTTTTTACAAAACCCTTTAATTTTTATGAATTAAGATATTTGTGTGAAATTTGAGCGTATCAAAAAATTATTTCTCATAAAAATCTAAATTTTACGGGTTTTTTCTTTTTTAAAAAAATTCTTTGATTATAACCCCTACATCTTTTCTTATGAATGATTTTTTCAAGAACCTTCATTTCGTAAATTTAATATATTGGTTAAATTGAGCGAAATCGAAAATTTTTTCTTATACAAATTGAAATTTTTTCGATTTTTTTTTTTTAAAAAAATTTACGATAAATTAAAAAAAATTAAGTTTTTTTTTATTTTTTTTTATTTAATTAAAAAATTTTAAGTAATTTTTTATTAATTTTTAATTTTAATTTTAAAAAAAAAAAATTTTCGTTTAAAGTAATGTTTTTTCACAGAACAACAGAAAACCGCGAAAACATGGCATCTAAATGCACCAATACCTCATCCAAAAACGCGGCGGGATTTAAGCGTTTTCCTAAACACCTACATGTTTTACCCTTTTGTAATGTTTTTTTACAAAACCCTTAATTTTAGAATTGATATGTTCTGTTAAATTTTAGCGAAATGAAAAATTTTCTTATGAAAATTGAAAATTTTAGATTTTTTTTTTTAAAAAAATACGATTAAAAAAATTTAATTTTATTTTTTTTTTTTTTAAATTAAATTTAAAAAATTATTTAATTTTTTATTTAATTTAATTTAATTAAAAAAATCTTCAACTAAGTAATGTTTTTTTTCACGAACAACAAAAAAACCCGCGAAAACACAGGCAGCTAAGCCCCAATAGCTAAACCAAACAACGCGGCGGGATTTAAGGTTTCCTAGTTTGTTAATAATATATTTTTTCTTTAATAGTACCTAAAATATACGTCGCGGAGCTGCAACACCTCCTATCTGCCCTTTTTCTGGAAACATATTTTTTCCGTTGGGGCAGCATGTTATTAACCTAGGCAGCCATAGATATTCAAACCTATATTACCTATGTAGACATTGTGTATGATCACATATCCTTTCGCCCAAATGGAAATGTTTTAAAATTTGGGGTTTTTTTAAACCTCTAATCAGGGGGTTTAAATATGTATCTGAAAAACCTTTACGAGTATTAATTTTTAAACCTAATCACGGCCTGAACAAATTTCCCCATTTAAACACTCTTTTTTTTAAAAAAACACATTTTCACATCTTTTGATCAAACAAAAGAATACATTATTTATGAAAAGTCTTGTTTTAAAGTCGAATCTCAGCACTCCACCCTTCAAATCAAAAGGTTTAAAATCCCGGATTTGAAAAAGCTAACTATGGGGGCCGTATTTTTTTCCCGTCACGCAGATAGGCTGCGAGCGACCCAGCCACTCTCACGCGGGAAAATGGTCTTATGGGGAGCCGTATTTTTTCCCCCTCAGCGCAGATGCGCGCGAGGATCCACCACTTCACGCGCGGGAAAATGGTATAGGGCCCCCCAAAGGGCTTTTAAAATTTTAGTACTAGTGGTAACTATTGGACTAAGTATGAAAATATAGAGCACCCAAAATTAAAAAATGTGCTAGTTTGTAATACTTCGGTAAATAACTGCAATTTTATTTTGTACACCCCCTCATTGGTATTTTAAAAAAATTTTAAAAGGATAGACTAGGGGCCTCTAGTAAAAGGGGAAAAACATTGCTTTTTTCTACCCTAATAATTAATATGAAAAACTTTTGTAAAAAAATTTTTTTAAATTCTACCTTGGTACGTCGCAAAGGGGTTACAGAGTCATCAGGAACGGAAGTGTAGACTGCTATATAACTATTTTTTTAAAATAAAAATAAAACAATCCTTTAAGTATTTACTTTTATATGGGCCCAAATTCAAAACTTAATGTACATTTCCCCTTAAAGTTTACAATTTTGTTAAAAATTTTTTCCCCTAAACCTACATATTATAAAGAAAATACGTCACACAAGTTCGACAAAATTATCGTGAGTCAATTTTTAAAAAAGGGTCCCGATATGACAATTCTAATGTGAATTCCAGCTGAACAGCACCGATATTATAGGGACTCCTGTGCAACCTTAACTTAAAATGCAATACCTTTTTCATTGAACATTACACAATATAATATATAGATAGGATATTATTATCTTGCCTTCTGGCACTCTTCAAATATCATAGATAAATTACTAACTTATTTTAGTTTCAAGCGGGTACTGGACTACTTGTAATGAATGAACACATTTAGGAGAGATTAGTAATGTTTAGTTTATTAAATACATTTCAACTTTCAAAGTAGCCCTACTTACAAAAATACATGTCAGTAATTTATTTAATTACCACTTAAATAACAACAATTAACATTGGTAGCTTTGTATGTAATAACTAATAACAGATCGTAGGCTATATATAAATAAAAAAAAGATAACAGCAAGTAGGTCTAAATTTAAAATTCCCCATCTTACTTCATAAGTTCTACTCTGACCAATTATACACTGTACAGGTAATACTACCCCTACATCTTAGTGGTATCCACACAAAAAGTATCTGGTAATATTGCTGAGCTTTCATAAAGCCAGTCAACAATTAATATAGACTATCCTAAATCCCTTTTAATTACAAATTGGAAGGATTTAACTGAGGTTCATTATTAAAAAAATAATTTCTAATATCTAGGGTGCTAGGTATACTTTCCTGAGCTTTCATAAGTAAAATAGAGATGTGCAAAAATAAAGCTTTTTCATTTCAAAACTACAAAGGATCCTGAAAACCTAATGAAACAACTCAACTTCAAAACTACAAAGGATCCTGAAAACCTAATGAAAAAAATGAACAACAAAATGTTTAGGCTATATTCTGTTGTAACATTCACTTTGTATCATACAATTGAATTTATTTTTACTTTCAATTAGGGATAGGGTACACATGATATAATCAATATTCAAACAAATAGTATATCGATAATGGAAATACAGTATTATCGAAATGCGTGTTTTCTGAAAAACTTGACCGTAAAGCATATTGTAGCACGTCACACACTTACGCGGACTGCCATATTATCACTGTTGTAGTCGTGTCTCTGTGAATGATAATAACTAATAACTTAATAATTTTACATTTTGCTACCACAGATCATGCCAATCAGTTTGAAAAATTAGTATAATTTGTTTCCGAACATTATTGTTTGAAATTATTATTGATTAAGAAATTTGATAATGCACATTTTTGATTATCGATTACCTAGTATAACTTTTCTTTTATCGTTGTGCATCCCTACTTGATTCACAATTACATAACTTGGCCATTATCCTTTAATAAGGGCTAATATTTGTACTATGTTGATATCACCAATTACTTAGTAGACCTCTAAAAGCATTGTAATTAGTTGTATTTATGATTTTATGGTATTTTTCTGCGCTCTGATTTGAACCTTGCAAATTTTTGTTGTTCTACAACCTATATTGTGTCCAAGTTTTATTTTCTTATGATATCTTTCTTCTCTTTCTCAATTGTTGCTAGTTGTGCCAACCTTTTTTTCTTCAGTACTTAATCTAAGCATGGAGGCTAGAGATACATTTTAATTAAGAGTAATTTATTATGAATTACAATGGTGGGAGCTCTGCATTTTATTTAAGTACATTATACACATAATAATAAAAGCTCAATATCATACTATTAAGTATGGCACAATTTTAAAATGAGATCCCATAAGATAGGTTTGTACAGATAAGATATGTGCTTGGGGCATACTGCCCTTTTCTGCCAACCTTCCTACTAAGCCTATTAGTGGAAAATAAATAATAATAATTAACAATAAATTATTGCACACACACAGATTGCTGGTAGCTAAAATCTATGAAGGTAAAAATGTCATGAATAACAGAAGATCAAAGAAGACGCAAATTAAGGTGTGGAAGATACAAAGAAAAGAAGAAAGAGACAAGTTTAGGCAAAGGAAAGGATACAAGAAATGTTGCCATGTGGAGACATTCAGGGAATCGAAGAAGAATGGCAAGGATTTAAGGCTGTCATTGTAACTAGTGCAGAGGAAGTATGCGGAAGAGCAACGGGGAGAAGAAAAGAGAAGGAAACACCGTGGTGGAATGAAAGTCAAAGAAGCTGTGCGCGATAAGAGACTGGCGTGGAGAGAGAAGATCAAGAACACAGATGTGTACTCTATTATCTGTGATCAAGAATTATACAGAGGTGAGGAAAATGTCATAAAATATGTGTGGGCGAAACAAACGGTAAAGCAAATAGTGATTAGAGAAAAAGAAAAGAGTATGGAGGAGTTTGGAGAGAAATTGGAGGGAAATTTTCAAGGAAATAAAAAATTGTTGTACAAACATTATCAAGGAGAAAAGGGGAGAGTTTTAGAATCACATTTCCTACGAAAAGAAGACGGAACCGTTACCAACGACTCGCAAGGAGAAGAAACCGTTATGGACACACTATTTTGAGACTTTGTTTAAATGTAGAGGATTTAAGGAAAAGAAGACCAGCACACAAAAGTTTTACCGAAGATAGCCCCAGTGAAGCAGGAGAAGACGAAGTAGAAGATGAGGAGGAAGAAGAGCTCTCAGAAGCGGAAGTTACATTGGCACTGAAGGAAATGAAAAACGGGAAGGCACCCGAGGTGGATGATGTAGTTTTAGATATGATTAAAGCAGCAGGAAAAGACGGGAGTACTGGATTTTCAGAGTGTTGACAGCAGCTTGGAGGGATAAAAAGATTCCAAAGGATTGGGAAAAGGGTATTATAGTACCAATATCTAAAAAAGGTGACAACAAACAGTCACTCTACTTTGCCAATGTGCCAAGCTGTATGAGAAAGTGTTAGAAAAGAGAATGAAAGAAAAAGGTGGAAAGAGGCTTGAGGGAGGAGCTATATGTTCAGAAGTGGACGGTCAACCGTGGACTTGATTTTCTCAATAGACAGATCATGGAAAGAGAAAGGGAAAAGGGGAGGAGGTATGGATGGTTTTCTGGATCTTACAAAGGCCTATGACAGAATGCCCAGAGAGAGAGTTTGGGAATGCCTCCGAAAAAAGAAAATTGATATATAAGATTGGTGGAAAGAGTACAGAGTATGTATGTGAAGAATGTGAAAATAGGGATGGCAGAACGAATTGGTTTGAAGTGAAGACAGGTCTCAGACAAGGGAGTGTACCGTCACCGATGCTCTTCAATATAGTACTTGACGAGATATTGAGGAAAGTGGAAAGAGATGGGCCGGATTCGTCCAGAACCTTAATATATGTTGATGATATACTTATATGGGGGAAGTCGTGGGAAAAGGTACAGCAGAAAGTGGAGAAAGGGAATGAACGTACTTAAGAATTGGACTAGAGATAAGCATTGACAAGAATGAATGATGGTTATGGGGAAGAAGAAGAGGTCTGGGAATAAAAAAAGATTGTACTTCGAGGAGAAGAACTAGTAGAGACACATATGTTTAATAGCTGGGCAGCATAATCTCCGCCGATAGAAAAATAGATGCGGAGATTGCAAGGCGTACTGGTATGCAGAGAGTTTCTTCCAGTTAGTGAGGAATCTGCTTTGGAAAAAAGAAGTGCCAAGGTGATGCAAACTTTAAGTATACCGGTACAAAGCATATTTTGTACCGGTACTCACATATGAAATGTGGCATATGTGACATGGCCAGTTGGGGGTAAAGAAGAAAGACATCAAGCTGCGGAAATGAAATTTTTAAAGAGTGTAATGGGAGTTACGAAGATTGATAAGATGAGGAGCACAAAGATAAGGAAAGAACTAGGAGTAGAGAGTTTAAACTTAAGCGAGGGAAAGAAAGGCTGAGGTGGTTTGGACACATGAAGAGGATGCAGAAGGACAGCATTCCGAAGATGCAGTATGAACAAGACGCAGGAAACAAACAGAGAAAAAGAGGGAGGGCCAGACTGAGATGGGAAGAAGTTATAGCAATCGATTTGAAAAGGAGAAATGCAGCTTGGGAAAGGATTAACCAGGAAAGATGTTGGGAAGAACAAAAAATATGGCAAAAACTGGTGGAGGTCCCTGAGGAAGAAGACAGCGGAGAGGAAGAAAGTGAAGTAGATGACGCAGAGGAAGAAAAAGATGATGTGGGAGAAGCGTCAGGCATGGCAAGCCGGCTTCAATAACCCCGGGGAGCCAAGAATGTGGTGGGAACCTCCCACCCCCTACCCGACTTAGTTGGAAATAGGGTTCGATATTAATTTAATAATAATAATAATAAGTGCACTAGCATCAGCACCACCACAGAGAGATATATTTTCAGTAGATTGATTTTATTGAGCTAAACTAAACGGCTAAAATATGCAGCTGAACCATGCAGCTTGGGTACCCAATAAAAATATTCTCCGAGAATTTTTAAGAAAGTTCTGTAGCCGTAACAAAAGTAGACAAGGTACAGAGCAAACAATAAGAAAACAAACTAGGAAAGTCTACAAAATAGAATAGGAAGAGAAACACTTTGATGGTATGGGTATGTAAGAAGAATGAAACAAGATAGAATACCAAGAAGAGAATTTGAATGCACATGGGGGGAGTAAGAAAGGTTGGATGCCCAAGAGATAGATGGAGGGACCAAATAAAATGGAACGTTGGAGAAAGAGGGAAATCATGGGAAAGAATTATTGAAGAAAGACTCTGGGAGGATAGAAAGAAATGGAGAGAACTGGTAGGAATGCCTGTCATAGAAGACATCGAAGTAGATGAGGAGGTGTTGAGCCTGGCTAGCAAACACTGAAAGTCCACAGCCCGAGAAGCTGGTGATACGTCACCCCCAATCCTGACTTATGTTGGAACCGGGTGTTTGATTATTATTATTACGGGTAATTGTTATCCTTCAGTGTAATACGAGGTGGTAGGTAAGCATATTATCGTATTATGCAGAATATAGGCCGACCCTGAATATAAGCCGACCCACCAACTTTTCTTATTAAAATATGAAAAAATATATACATAAGCATGCATATGCTGGTAGGTGAATATAACATAACAGCTGGTAAGGGACTTTTGAGACTTAAAATAATGAAAAAAGGGTACGGTAGGCTTATATTCAGGACAATACGATTCATACCCACACAATTATAAGCCTATTGTAGAGATGGATGCTAGGAACATTTCTAAACAGTTTTTGAAAAACAACTTATGAACTTAACACAATACTAATTGATTATCAAATTTTTGCATTTTGCAATGTTTTGAAACTTCAAAAAGTTAGCATTTTGTAGTCAAAAAAACAGTATGATGGTATTTTCTAACAACAATAGGGCATATAGGCCTACACAATTCAAATTAGGTAACCCAAACAACAAGTAAAAATTTTACTTTTTAGTAGACAATTCTCTATAGTGGGCAAACCTTAGTGCTAGTAAAAATAACTTTTTGTATGTTTTCCCCAAAAATCAACCACTTGCTACGTATACATGTAGGCCTACTAATTTAATATCAATTTTAGGCTACAATACAAAACACTAATTTCAGTTAAGTAGTGCGCTACTTGTAACATGTTACTTTTTTTAGTAGCGAGGACGGTAGCGCGATACTTTTGGAATGTAGTAGAGAGTAGAAAGCTACTATTAACAGGTAGCTGTAGCGTAAAATTGACGCTACTCTCATTTTGCAGTAAACCCAAATGCAATTAAACCATTACCGTTGCAAAAATCAATCATAATTAGGCGAAGACCATGTACTCGCAAATTCTTTCCCATACTTCTTGCCGGCCAGTTGCTGGAGTTCAATCGAACCCCCCCTTATTCCGCGCATCTTTGGATCTGGCGTTACGAGATGTATATTTCCTCATCCGCAGGGGCGGCGGCGCTACTCACTGAAGAACAGACGGGACATAAGGCCAATACAAATGCGCGTGCGCGGCTGGTAAAAGCGATTTTTCGTAACAAAAGTTAATTTTGTTAACCGATTTTGTACGTAATAGACTGGGAAAAAAATATTACATAGGCTGCTGGGGCAGCTGGGTTCGCCCCGCGAATCGTTCTTTGTTTGTCCTTGAAAGTCGTGCGTTGAGTACTTTGCCTACATGTGCACAATGTTATTGTGAAGGGCTCTCCATAAGTAGATGTGATCTGATATATGCAATTCTTTCTCCTAGACACGGCATTAGGAAAAAAATGTTGCAGGCCAAGCATCTAATTGGCTGGCCATTCTTTCAACCTCCTACATTAGCCAGTGGCCAGTTGTAGTATTGAAGCTAAGTTGAATATTGTAATTGCTTTATAACAGGGCCTAAAGCCTTAATGAACGTAAAAAAAATTTTACTCTAGGCCTATGGCAAAAAAAAAAACACAAAAGTAGCTGTGAAATAGCGTCACTACTATTTTAAAGTAGCTACACAAGTAGCAAGCTACTTAAGAATGAAAGAAGCTTAAAAGTAGTTAAGAGGATGGGGTAGTCGCGAAATTAAAACCATAAAACCATCGCAAAATTACCGTTTTTTTGTGATATCTCGAGAACGATGCAAAATTTCTTAAAACGAATCTAGACCGAATTGTAGTTTGTTAGAAAAAATATAATGCAAGAAAAAATATTCAAATATAATTTTTGTTGCGGTTGTATTAGAGTATGCATGTAATTAATTAAAATTCTAATAAAAAACTTAATTGCCATCACATTACAATATTTTTTCTTGTATTATATTGTTCAAACCCAAAAAATCACAGTTTGGCCTAGAATCCGTTTTTAGATTTTTTGCATCGTTCTCGAGATATCACGAAAAAAACTGTAAATTTTTGCGGGGTTTTAATTTCGCGAGTATCCCCATCCTCTTAAGCTATTTCAAAAGTCATGTAGCTGTGGCAGTGTACTTTTAAAAAGTAGCTTTAACAAACACTGATGAATGATGATTGTTAGTATAGCAATGAAAATTACTCTAATGTTTTAAAGGCCTAGCCTACTAGAATGCAACTAGAACTAGCCTCAACAAAACCCAAAACTGTTACGTACTATAAACTTGTTCGCATTAAATCACACACGAGATAGACTAGTAAGTAGTAAGCCATTAACAAAAGGGCCCGTACTTGTAAATAAAATCTTTTCAGGTATTTCAAAAATTTTGTCTACTCAACTATTGCCACGGACGATGATATATCAAGGGATATGTATTGAACGAACGCATCAGGTAGAGTTAATTTAGTAGTTTGGATTGAGTTGCTGCCTTCATTGATTGATGAAACAGTCATTGCTTGAAATAAAAGGTTTCAGGGAAGCTGTCACAGGATAAGGTTTGATTATTTTCTTGTTTTTTTTGCCTAGCTGTAAAGACTTTTTGTTGTTTGGTATTGATTTGGTGACCCAGAGTTATAATTGAATCGAGTATTTTTCCCAAAGAGCTAGCTTCAGGGTTGATTCTTTCGTAGCACTGCCGGGGTTAGTGAATTCCTCATCGTAGCATTGAGTAACTGTGCATTGAATTCTCCTTGGCTGACTATAACATTGATCTGTCATGGTGGAAAGCACTTTGCTAATAGATGACATTCCTCGTAATCTGGAGAAGACGGGCTGCAAGCTTTTGGAACTTCTGAACACATTTTAACAAGTTTAGGCATCATTTCTGGCTGCTGACAAAACTCGACTTGTGCGGTATCATGACGAATGTTCACAGAAGTTTCTTTCCTGTTGTATCTTATAAGCGAACTGTCCGAACCAAATTGAGTGGGCTGGTTTTGTTGCTTTTTGAAGGAGAATGTTCCAAAAAAAGCTGGTGATTCAACCTGTTTATTATTACTGCTGCTGGAGTTGTGAAATTGAATATGTGTAGATATCAAATCACTTCCCGAGATGTGCTGAGGCGATGATGGCCCATAAATGCTGCTACTACTTTCTCACTTTGCATTGAACATGAAGAGGAATGCCAAGACAATGGTTCCTCGTCAAGTTCCGACGACTCTTCTTCCAAGCCAGCAACAAATTCTATTGCCTCGGAGTGGACACTCTTAGACGGGCTAGAAGGACGGCTTTGGACGGATACTGGATCATTTCATAAGGGATCTCCTTTTCTGATTCATCTACAGCAGTTGGTACTGGGTTGAACATAATCAATGCTCAAATCCCTATATTGAATTACGGTGTCGCCATCGGACAATGTTATCACATCTTTGGAACCTTTCAATACATCTTTGTTCTTTTCATTTAGAAAAGCAGACTGCTTTGTGTCATTGGGAGCGGGTCGTAAATATTAACCCTATTTGAAAGTTGGTTAGTTGTGCTAATCCGTCAATAGACTCTAAATGTTCATTATCAGATTGAACAACTTTGACTTGAGACGTTGAAACTTTGCCAGAATCTCCTTATAAGGTTGAGTGCATGACTCTTCACTCGAACCAATCAAGGATCGATTCCTCTTGTCCATTTTCTCAGGTCTCCAAGAACTTGCAGCATATATATTACGTGCTGCATCAGAGACGTTTGGTTTATTCCTTATATAATTCATGTAAGTATCTAAACTTGTGACTGGGAGAGCATCCAATTGAGCGGATTTTATTGGATCGCTCGTTATTTCCCATATTAAGTGTGTGAAGGTAGCTTCCGACTTGCAATGGGACTTCCGATCATGATTTCCTTCTCTACATGACAAACAAATTTCAACTTTACCCTGCGCTTCGTTTGCTGGGAGTTTCCGTTTGGCAACTTGTCTGATCCACGTTTTACTACGGTAAAAATGAATCATTTTCGTTTGGAACATTCGGCCTACTTTCATGCTCCTGATTGCTGGAAGCAGCATGACATGTTGCCGTGTTTAATGTGGGGATATTATCATGACTGGAATTAGGCCTATCTGTTGAACACTGATCAAGATGTGGAGAAGTATTGCAAATATTTTCTTCGTAGTATTTTACGTTTTGTGCTAACCAATCATTAATTCGTAAATTGTCGAAGTTTTAGTCATTGAAAGTTTATGGTTATCATTTTGGCCTAAACTTTTGGTTTCTCTGGACAATCCATGGTTGATATGCGATTATAAAGCTAATGTTCGGTAACTCGTAAAAAGTACCGGCAATGCACAATAGCTTGGTACCTCACACACATTTAATGTAAGTTACCTTTTAGTACCGTACGGTAGCATGAAATGCAACTAAATAAGCTACCGTATGTCACCTCCAAGTCAGGTAAGTGCAGAATTTCTTAGAATGGCACTGGGATATTCAGCTAGGCTATCTGCCTACTTGGAGAATCTTGACGTACCGGGTACCATACGAAGAATATAGGTCTACGAACGATACTGAAACACAGGAAAAACAGCCTTAGTAACATAGATCTATTATATATATATGATGTTATTTTTGTAAAGCCTGAAACATCTTGCAAACAGTGAATGTTGACAAGACTGTAGGTAAAAGGAGTGTTAGTTTTCCAAGACTAGTGTGCCACCCTCAAACTTGATCCTTTACAGAGTACCCTAATTTGCATTGACGTATACGTATTCCATAAATTTGATTTGATGGAGAACTTGAAGTTGTATTATGTGTATACTGTCTACCAGTATGTCGATACTAGTACTTTACTTTCGGGCCTACTCTTGATCATTTTTATGATGAATTTGAGGGGCAAGCCGGGGGGATTAACGATCTGGCTTAAGGTGGTGGTTAGATCTTTCCAAACTACCGTACCCTAAAGGCTAAAGAGGGCACTGTCCCTACAATGGCCATCTTTCTTGGCAAGAAAAATACAATGGAATATGAAATATCTGGCATATAAGGTGAAGGTTTATTGGATGAGTGAAGCGAAGACTTCAATTTCACTTGCCCCCAAAAAAAAATAGTTTCTTTTTTTTGTCTGTTGTTTGTTTGCTCTCTACCGGGCAAACGGCATATGCGATGCGATCTTGATGAAAATTGGAGGGGACCTTCCAAATCTCTGACATTAGATCTGTAAAGTTTTTGGGTACAATCAAAGAAATATTTCTCATGAATATCGTACTTTTACGATTTTTAATGCAATATTTTTGTAATATTTGGGCCGATTCTGAGCAAATGGGTGGGGCTACAAAAATTCATATTTTACATAGGGCTAGGTAGAGAAAAGTGTAATGGTGATGTAGTGCCTTTTGAAAGAAAAAAGTTGAAAAAGTTTGCCAGAATTTGTAGAAATAAAGGTTTTAATATAAGCCTTTTACCATGTACGTATAAGTAACAAGTATAACTATAGAACTTGACAATAATCACCTACAATATGTAAACAAAGTAAGTCTTTGGGCCTAGAGATATTTACATTCTATTGTTTATTGGTAGGCTATAGGCCTATCAGGGTATAGTTTATTTGGATTAAGGACGCGTCAACCGTTAGGTCATAATGCACCACTCTAACCTAGGGGGGGGGGGGGGGGGGCCCATGCTGGTCAGAACCAGCCACGGGGAAGGGGGGGAAAGGGGGTTCTCACGTCGCGGTCGTCATTGTCTTCGTCATCGTTCGTGGTGTCATTGTCATCGTCGTCGGGGGGGTCGTCAAGGGATGGGGGCAAGGTCCCCGACGACGATTGCCAGAGCTCGCCTCTAGTTTCGGGGAGTGTAATGTACTCCGCTCTTACTAGCTGATGCTTGCGAGGTGGACTTTTTCTCTTGAATCACCTTTTACGATTAGCAGAGTCATGCTCTGGGCCAATTCTACCCCGGGCCCAGACGGGGACAGGGTATAGTTGGATGAGCGTAGCGAGC
>JAMZAV010008949.1:0-25987 GCA_024449915.1 Sweltsa coloradensis | reverse complement strand
CCCCAGGAACCCAAACCCCCTCATTGCCAGCCGAGTTCGACGGCCATGTGAGATCTACCGCGATGGGAGGACAGATCAAGTGCAGACCAGCAACAAGGTGGGTTTATTTTATTACTCGGTTGTATACTTTTTTCAATCTCATTCAGCAGTAGTAAAAAAACCAATGTTAAATACAAAAACATTATTTTGCTAACTTTTGCGCAAGGGCGAGGGTACACGCGCCCTAAGATTCTAGCTAAAGGGTTTTAGAACTTCCCTAGGTAAGAGAGAGGGGGACTGTAAAATTTTGGGAGATGGAAATATGTATAAGGTTGTTTAAAAACACGAGGGTTAGTGCCTAAGCAGAGCTATTACCAATACCTGGTGGACGGTAGTGGGCGTGCTGATGCTGAGCGGGAAACAAGGCAGACGACGTGTGGGCGCCGAGGGCGTGTGAGCGGCACAAAATGTTATAACTTAAAAAAACCGTACGAGAGTAATGTTTTATAATAGAATATAAATAAAAACACCCGTGAGTTGCCAGAGAGAGGCGAGAAGTTTGAGAGAGACACATTTGTTTAACGTGGCGAGGAGGTTACACGCACACACATTTGATGTAATGCGGTGGGGTTACTGTACTTGCACACTGAACAGTTTCTAACGTGGGTTTGATAACTGCAGTCGAAAAAATTCGGTGCGGACGGAGTTCCCAGTCAGATTTGTGTAAATAGAGCGTAGTGACACCTTTTTTTGAGATTAGGTGAACTATGAGGAAGGGAGAGAGGGATATTGAATCGGCGTTAACATCCCGGCCCCCCCCAAAATGAATGCTTTTTCATGGAAGGACGTAAAGAAAAGAGAAGAGAAAAAGAGGTGCTAAAAACAAGATAGTCAGACGAGAAAAAGAGCAAATGAGAGCTTAGAGAATGCTATGAGAACTAAAAATACAAGAAAAACGTACAAGAGGGTGCTGTGCTTTTATGCAACGGGAGGGTGTGATTTTGTTGAGGGTCTAGAAGACCCTGATGAGGGGTTTTATAGGGGCGAAAAAACAATCCCATCCGACCAGGGTGCAGTTTGATGTGGCCCATTGGCCAATTGAGGCGAGTGCTTGGAGCTTCAAGCAGGGGAAAACCCACATCTTCCGATTGGGGAGGTTCGGGTGGTTCCGGGTCCATTTCCGCCGCATCTGGGTAGTAGTACCGCGGGCCCAAAACGGGCCAAATGCTTGGATTTGCTCCGCGGGTCCAGCGGACAGATGCGAGCGTGTCCGCTCGTGGTTGGGGCGGGGCAAGTAATGGTGCACCGGTCAGAAAAGGGGCCCCGGATCAGATAGTCGGGTCCATCAGCGGGCTTGAGGGTACACACAGAGGGGGCGTTCAGGACGGCCCTCGAGCGGAGAATAGAGTGGCATATTTCATGCGTGTAGGAGTGTCAGAGATGAGGGAGAAGAAGAGTTTTAGCGATTAACCTGTTCCCAGATGCCGCCGAAGTTGGGTGATATGGAGGTTTGAAGTGCCATTGGATTTCACGGCTGCTAGAGAGCAGAGATCGATTTTTCAGACTTGGCGAGGAAATCTTGCACCACGAATGTGACGAGCAGCACCCACGAGTTGGTCCACAGTGGAGTAGATGGGGGGAGACCTCTACGCGAGAGAACCATCCAGGGCAGCTAAGGGAATGTTCTGGGAGAGCTGGGAAAAACCTTTTCGAGTATGCTTGGAGCCATCATCGAAAAAAAAGCATGGGGACCCCTTCGTATTTGGGAGCGTTTCTGCGGTTGCTTGTTTTAGAAAAAAGGTCCAGCAAATGGGCCCCCGTGTGCAGAAGGCCGGGGAGGGTTGTAGCGAATTGCTGGGAGGTGGGCCTTTGGGTTGTAGGGCTTTGCAGGAACTTGTGGCAAGTGAGACATCTTGGATGCGCTGTCTGAGCAGACGCGGAGAGATACGATCCATAGCTTCTTGAATCAGCGACTCCCGGGGCCCCGAGGTCGGAAGGAGTGAAATTTTGTGAAACGACAAAATGAGAGCTGAGAGATGGGTTTGTTGGGGAGAAGAAATCGGGAGGGATTCTTCTCCCCAGCAGGGAGAGGGCGGAGCCCCCCCCGGCCACCTGAGAAGCCCTACTGGCGATGAAGGGCAAGGGACGCGGGGGTTAGACGATCCCAATTGGGGAAAGCTATCTGCGTGTAAGTTGTTGAGTTACCTTTAATCAACAGTTTAAAGAGCGTCCTGCAATCAGACGGCTGCAGAGGTTGAGGGGGGTTTCAGCATTAGGCGTTGGCCCGGGAGTCGAGTGAATCGATGATTTGACAAATAACGCTGAGCGGGAGCAGTGGAGAACTTTCCAGACAGTGAGCAGAGGATCTGGTGCATTTGCGAACGAGAGTGGTGGTGAAGTCTTCACTTCGGGCAAATGAGGTGAGGTTTGGGAGCGAGCCCCGAGTGTGGCCACTTTCGCGGTGAGGCAAAAATGGAGGTCCACCCAACAAGGGGATGATGCATCGTTAGGGGTAAAAAGACCGCGAGACGCGCGTCTGCGGGTTTTCTTTTGATGCGAGTGAGCCCAGTCGGGGGCCCTTGAGGCCCCAAAAAACTTCAACCACACGGTTTGCCAACGAAATTTTTGAGACGAGGGGCGGATAGCAAACCCAGGCCAGAACGATATCGAGTCCTTTGTAAGAGTCACGGAATGCAGGAGAGACCCTCGAGAAAAGGCCCAAGATCGTCTGGAGAGCCAGATAGCAAGAGCGCGGATGACAATTAAAGCTTAGGTACTGTCAGTGTTTCAATGGTGAGACCTTACTTCTTGCGCGCAGTGAGAAATGGAGAGGGGGATCCGCGTTGCGTGTGCGATAGAGAAAAATGGGCAAAACCCTTTTCTGAGCATCACAGAAGCCAACCAGCGGTGGACAACACGACGTCGGGGAAAGCTTTGGTAGCGAAACGAGGGAGCTGAGGTACGTCGGCGATGGGGGAAAACCCAATTTTGATGAGGGTAGGGAGTGGGCCCCCCCTTGTGGGGGATAACCAGAGTTGCGCAGAAATATTTATCCAGCACACGAAGGGGGTGGGGAATCCGAGGGGGTCGAAGATTTTTGCGAGTAAGAAAGATCGTGCGCTTAGTGACAGACCCAGTGAAAGCTTCAGTATGAAACGAAAGCAGTCTGAGCGAGGACCCCCAAACAGCCCAAGAATTTTGATTCCCTTGTTCCTCTTTTTTGAGAACACAAGAGGCGTTTAGATGCTCGTGCGGAAGGGGGAAGAGCTTCGGAATTTTTGTTTGACCTTTTTTCTGAATTCGAAACCCCCCGGGGGCAATGAGGGTTGAAATTCAGATTGCAAGGAGGGGCTTGAGCCAGATTACTAGCCCCAGAGACAAGATCGCGATGTAAATCTGATTCTTGATGGCTTGAGCTGCAAGCGGGTACGTTTCCCTTTCGTCGATCCCCAGGAGAGAGCACGCGGGGTAAGAACGCAGGGGGTGTGGGCCGACGTACTGTGTTGAGCCCATACTCAACGAAGGAGAGTAGGTGATGGAGCCAGAAGAGGTTTTGATGAATGCGATTTTCAGGATGAACGAAAATTTGACGGTACATTGTCGCGGGGTCAGCGCAGATGGCCACACGTGGGCCTGAACTTGTCAGAAGGGAGGGAAGGCGTTTGGAAGCTTCGGCCCGCTGGGGAGGTTGGGGTTTGAGAGAGACCCCATTTTGTTTTTGTATGAACATTAAAAGACGACAGGGAGCTTGTCCCTCGAATGGTGAGTTTGTGCACCCAGTGATGAGGGAACGTAACCAGCAGGGAAAAGCAGGTGAGTGCTCAGCCTGATGTAGTCCTTATGAAGAGCGATATGTTTCATGATGCTCGGGGGTTTCGCCTGAGACGGGCTCTAAGCCAAATAAAATTTGGTAAGCGGCGGTCGGTTCGAGCATAAAGGTGAAAAATGATGGCTGAAGGAAGCGAGAAAAGGTGGTCCGTTTCACATCGCGCTTAGGGAAGACACGAAATGATCTTCACAAATGGGCTTCGGGGGGCCCCCGTGTTTAGGACGAGAGATTTCCTCGGACTCCCCGAAGAGGGCAGAGTTCGGGGCTAAGCCCGAGGAACCCCCGCGAGCAAAGACAGCGGTGGGGTGAGAGGCAGTGTCCCCATGCTGAATCGGACCTAATACCACCCCGCCAAACGAGTATTTAGAGCTGAAGGATTGCGTTGATTATTTCATCCCCATTTCCGGGAACAAAGTCGAGGTAGAGTCAGTCCCATTAAAAAGTCAATCCCGCTGAGAGGGAAAAAGTCATCGGCTAGAGAGAGACCTCGATATTTTCGAAGACTTCTAGAGGAAGCGATTTGCGGGATGTGTCAGTGGTGGTTGACAGAACCAGAGCTTCAACGCCGAAGATAAGTTTAGGTTTGAAAGAGAGGCAGGTCACAATGGACAAAAAACCCCCGCATAGGCGGACCGTGCCAATCCCGGGCAATTTCCCCGATGCTGGATTGCATTTAAGCCTAGGGACTTGCGAGAGAAAGTGTTTTTTGCGGACACTTTCGAGCCTGAGTCGAGGAACCCCCCGGGAAAAGGTTTAAAAGGGAGACTGGTCTCGGAAAGTCCTGTATAGTCCGAGAAAGGGAGTGCGTTTAGTGGCCGACTGGTTGGAGTTCACAAGCCAGTGCGAGGCCCCCCTGTAGGGGTTTTTTGCCTGCAGTGGGAGGATCAGTGAGCTGCTGACTGAGGAGGGGGGGGGTGCTTTCTGAGTGTAGCAGCGAGCGATGTGCTTACTATGACATGTACGCAAGTTTTTTGAAAGCGTTTTTTGTGTGATTCCAAGACGTTTAAGCAGCGCTTTAGATTGCCAGAGGTGTTTTTTCGCGCCCCGGGAAATTTGAGGAATCTGGGGAAACTGTAGAGAGTGTGATCGCGTCACAAGCTGGAAAAAGGCGAAGCTGAGGACTTTAAAAGGCGCTCGGCTGGGGCGCCGGAATGCGTGGCAGGAGACGGTTTTTCGACGAGAAAAGAATTAATTTGAGCTGGAGTGAATGGGTTCGAGGCGTTGGTAGGCTGAGCTTGGTAGAACTTGCAGTAGATGGGTGATCTAAACCAAAGTCCAGGGTGCGCTTTTCTCCCCCGATAAAAAAACCCATAAGTTTGGTCAAAAGTGGGCTTTTTATGAGAAGAACACTTAGATTCGAATTTCCTACGTTATGGGATAAGGTGCGACGCGTGAGGATAGGAGCAGAAAATCAGCCAAGTCACCAATTCAAAAATTTTGAGGGTCCCCAGAGCTTCTAGGACATTGAGGGAACGCTGGAGTGAGCATGGTTGCCCGATTTGAGGTGCGATCCAGCACTTGCTGTACATACATGGCAGCAAGTAGCCCTTGATTTTGATACCCATTTTAAAAAACCTTTTACGCCGGGAAAATAATTTTCAGTGAGATATGGTAATTTTATATAGTTTCCAGAGCAGCATTTTAAGAGATGACCTCAGATAAGAAATTTCGTACATTATTAATGCAGCTTTGATAACTAAAAGTGGAACATGAGTAGAACTCGGCCAAGAGAGAGGTCTCCATCAAAAGTTTGGTAACCTAAAGGGGGGGAGCGAAGTGATGGGTGTAAGCTGTAGGTTGCTGTGCGGCGCAGCGCACACCAGCAGGGGCTTTGAAGCAGGAGGAAAACGTTCTGTGCAGCGAAAAGAGCTCATTTAAACTAATTCGGACAGGTGCGGTGTCAATGCCCCTTTTCATTTTCATCCAGTTAGAATTTTAAATCGATGAAGCTTCCTGCACTTTTTTTTAAAATCATCTTTAAAAGGGCCCTGAGCTGTCATATGAGGTTGGTAAATATGCAATCGTATATTTATATTTTTTAAAAAGTTGGATAACTTGAGCGGACCCAAAAACTCTTTCCCCAGTTTTTTGTAGGGCGAGGCAGTGCTTTTGTTCTGCCGACCCGGTTTTAAAAAGAAAAAAAAAAAAAAAGAAAGTCGCGGAAAACAGAAAAAACAGACAAGTACACCGGGGGGGGGGGGGGGGGGGGGGGGGGGGGGGGGGGGAAGTTTAGCCAAGAAAGCAAATTGCAGATGAGCAATTTTTAAATTACGAAAACCCCAACTGTTAAGAATGCCGAGCGCAAGAAAGCTCGAAACACTGGGGGGGGGGGGGGGGGCGGGCTCAGGAAAGCTTTTCGAGAGACTGTGAATTTTTCCAAAAGCAAAGAATGAGCAAAGAAAACACAGCTACAATATTCAAATAGTGAACAATTGTGAAACCAGCAAAGAACGAAAAGAATATTTAATTGAAGAACAACAGAGCGCTGAAAAACGCGCAGCCGAGAGACAGGTGAATGACTGCAGCACACACGAGCGTTACATGGAAGCTAGAGCGAACGAGAGACAGAAAAAAGTGCTGACGCCTGAGATAGGCGAGCCGAGCACGGCGAAAAGGCGACAAGGCCGTATTACCGGGGGGGACCCCAACAATTTCAAACTGAACAGTTTGAGATGAGAATTAAAGCAACGAAAACAAATCAACACGGTTTAAGATTTTGGCCGAGGAGGACCCAAAATATGTTGGCGCAAGGGCGAGGATGTACCGCGACCTAAGAGTTTTAGCTGAAGGTTTAGATCCCCCAGGGAAGAGAGAGGAGTGGATGATATTTGGAGAGAGGAAAATGTTTATAGGTTAGATTAACCGAGGGATTTGTGCCGGAAGCAGAGCTATTACCAATTTCCCGGTTGGACGTGTTAGTCGGACTGCTGATGACGTGTAGACGGGAACACAAGGCAGACGACGGGGCGGCGGAGGGGTGTAGAGCGGCACTAAATTTATAAATTAAAAATAAAAAAGACGAGAGAAGTTATTATAAAAGAAATAAAAAAACACCGTGAGTTTCCCAGAGAGGGCGAGAAATTATGAGAGAGTACACAGTGTTAACTGGCGAGGAGGTTTTCACGCACACACACTTGATGTAATGCGCGTGGGGTTTTGTACTTTTCCCCACTGCACACAGTTTTACCGTGGAGTTGAAAATGCAGTCGCAAAAAACTCGGTCGGACGGAGATTCTCAGTAAAACTTTTTGTTATAGATGCGTAGTACACCTGTTGAGGATTAGGTAACTATGAGGAAGGGAGAGAGGGATATTTGAACGGCGTTAAATAACCATCGGCTTTAAAGTTTTTTTTCCGTTTTCCCCAAATTTTCTTCTTGTAAATAGATAAAAATATTGTGGTTCCCGTACTTGGCCCGGGTTGGGGCTGGATTTATCAGGTTAAACCTAAGGTAGCTGTGTGTTTAAAAATTTTTGTTACCCGAATGAGATTATTTTTGTTGTATCAGTATTGGTAGGGGACTGTTTTGGGTTTTTTTAAAACTGGAAAGGTTGGTACTGGTAGCCCCATTAATTTACATTAATGTTAAATGCCTATTTTGGCCAAAAGAAATTTTTAATTTTTTAATAATGTTAAGTTCATTATCCTTTTTTTTAAATGTAAATGTTTTTAATTACTTTTTAATCCCTTTCAAATTTTTTAAATTTAAAAGTTATAAGGGCTGTAAGACAGCAGCAGGGGGTTTAACAATCAAAACCCAAAGGCTCTTTTTAGATTTCAGATCTTTTTCCCGGATGACGCTTATGCCCAGGCTCCGGTTTTCAAAAAACAACAGGTGTCTGTTGATCTAAGAAAGCCTCCAAAATGGCTGAGAAGGCCTGTCGGTGCATCGTTTGGGGTAAGTTTATAATAAACATGATAAATCTACATCCATTTAATTAATTCATACCAACCAAAACAGTTTAATTTTTTGCGAGCAATTGTGCGTCGTACTTCAGATGTCCTAATGTTGTTTTCATCATCATCATACAGACCTGTTGTACATTTCTTTGACTACATTATATAGTTTGTAACTTACTATTTTAGAATTTTTCTTAAACATAAGTAAGTTGTGTTTACTTATTGTTGTGACGAGACAAATAAAATCTCTTGTGGGGGTGTGGTTAGTTTGGTGGCAAGCTGGTGACGTTCGACAACGACCCCGCTGCGCGCTGCGTGCACGTGAGTCAGGTGATTACCGAGCGTGACCTAATCGCGCGCTCGGACCAGCTCGAGGCCGCACTCCAGTACGGACAGTTTGCAGAGTTCTGCGACAGCAAGATGGCGACGAGCGGTAGTCGACACGACAAGTTCATGTGGTCGTGTCTCAAGGCCAACTTCTCGGCTGACCCGCGGACCGAACTGCTCAGCTTGCTCGGATTCAAGGAAGATGAGCTCAATAACAAGGTAGGCCTTGGTCAAACTTTGGAGACTTTTACAAAGGTTATTTCATCCTCCAAAAAAATATCTTCATAATGGTTCTAGTTTACTTTAATAAAATACAAGCATTCAAGTTCCTTTCTACTATTTTAAGTTTAACATTGATTTAATAACTGAAAATCTTTTTAAAATGTTATGTTATGATTGAGTCCAATATGCCAATATTTAAAAATGAACGTGCCCAGATATGCCCAGAGACAATTCAAAGTTGACCCATTTATTTGCTTTGGAATATTTTATTGTAATGTTTAACATTTTGATATTTATTGGGATTTTTTCGCTGGCCAGACGGGCAACTTAATCTTAATATTGGTTGCCTTTGGTGACTTGCATACCTATTTAGTTGTTCGGGTCAGCCTAGCCATAAGAGTTATCAAGCCCTGACGTAGGTATGAATTTACATTTCGCCTTATTTTCCAGCTGAACCGTTTCATTGGCAGGCCTGCTAATGCTCGTACCCCCGACGTTGACAGTTTGGCGGACCGAGTGGCTGGTCTCCGCCGTGATGTAAGTCTCGCTTTCACCAGCTAGATCGATACTTTTGTCACGTAACACCATTGCTTCATTTATATTTCTTAGGCTTATTGCTGGTCGGCTAAGTTTTAAAAGAGTTGCATTATGTTGTAGAGCTACCTCTAGTAATGGACTATGATGTGATCAAATAATACTAAACAGGCTAACTCAACTTAAAACAACAATGATTAGTTTAGTTAGACGAGTGTTATTAGTGTATAACCTGTCCCAATATGCAGTAATATGCATGCTAGCTCAACCCCAAAGAGTAATTAATGTGATATTATGTGCTATGCTAGACCCCGACTATACCTGCACTGACAACAGGTGGGTGTACGCCAGGGTCACCTCTCTCTTCACCTCGCCATGCTTTGTGTAGTTCTGTTTTGTTACCTTCTTTGTTGTTTCATGTTCTTCTATTACTTATATTGCAATCTCCCCTGTACACTCTCAACCTTTTCCTTTAATCTCATCTCAAGCTATCATATCCTGTGAATTATGATTATAATTCAATACCGTGTTTTTAGCTCCTAGTACCCATGCAAAATATGAAATGCTTTAAAATGGTATGCATTAGCATGGTACGTACCTTGTACATACATTACATCATTGACTATAAAGGAGTTACTTAGTAACGCAACATTTTCTCACTTGTTCTATGTTTGCTTTTTACTTTCCAATCAATGCCAGCGAGTTGAAGCCAAGCCTAGACCGAAGACGGTGTTCAAGAGTGGGATGTTTCCGGTTAGAATAAATCACTTCCAGCTATGTTCCGTTTTGAGATCGGTTCGAGCGGGCCTCGATCGTAAAAGCCAGACTACACAGATTATAAAATACTTGTGAGTTGTGCAGTTGAAATTGAAAAACTTTAAATTCTACAGTGAGTGACTTAATTAATGATAAGATAGGAGAGTCTGAACGGCTAGAAAATGTTTTAATGGGAGTGTGGAGAGGGAACCCAACGACTTACCTGGTCGGTGACTGCAGGGATCTCGTAGAATGAAATACGTATACATAACACGTCTCTATCATATCTACAAGATCCCTGCATTCACCGACCAGGTAAGCTGTTGACTTCCCTCTACATACCGCCATTTTAACATACCTAATGAGTACTGTAATGAGTAATGATTAATGAGGACTAATGAGTACACTTATACTTACATCAATTAATAACTTGCCAGAACTTATTACTTACAACCTTACTTGTAATCAACAGAGTTGACTAACTCAATCTTTGATCACAAATTCTAAGTTCACACGAGAAAACTAGTTAAAATTAGCCTCTTGTTAAATTAAATTTTGAATAGAGTGGACCATCATCATCAAGAAAACTAAAACTACGATAGAATACCCACTTGATCTCTGCTGGTCGTGTATTGGCAAAGAGCTCCCAAAGTGTTGCATCTTCGTTGAATCTCTTGAGGCTTATGTGGACCATCTCCCTGTTGGTAATACTAATCTGTGTAGTCTGGTGCGGTGCCATGAAGTGGCCATGAAGTCCTGAAGTGGTTCCTAATGAAATGATTACCCGGTCGAACCTGTCACTTCACGGAACATGCTGTTCATGCGTGTGGTACCAGACCCCCAGTAAATAGGCATTAACATCCTAGTTTTACCACTACTATACCTACTACATATTATAAAACCCTGGTATGTCATGCAGACCCTGTGTGATGAATGGGAGATGTGGGTCAGTAATGTTAATGTATCATCAAACGGAACCGAATGCACGATAGGTTAGTAGTGCGCTCATTCTGAATCAAATAGCAGTGTCTCTTCCTTAATGGAATACGTTGGCTTTAAGTAGGTTTACTCGAGAGTTCAAATAGTCGTGCGCGGTCGTCTACTATTAACGGTGAGAGGGGGTTAGCAATATTTGTGTAGGTTGAGGTGCATTGATTTTCAGATTTGCAGTGCTGCACTTGAATGGCTTGTTTGTGTATATACTGTAATGCCTACACTGTATTATTAATTGTGTGCATTACTGCCTTATGTCAATATGGCTACATGGTGTCTTTTTGTGTTCTTGTATATATTCTTCTGCACAAATGGTAATCTCAATGAATACTAATAAATAATATTTGCCTAGTTGTTTGACTACACTGTTCTTTCCTCTTTTAAAATGAATTGAAAAATAAAATACAATAGTATTTTGATTGCTAAACATTAATCAATCATGCACCAAAGTTGACAGAAATCGGAGCTGCCTTATCGTATGTTTTGTGTTAGGTATTTTGTGTTGGATTTGTGGTGTATCTTGTTTTCATTGCTACACATCTTGCTTGTAATGTGCCCTAGCTTGGCATAAAGTCTTGCAACGACAGTCTGCTCCGAGCTAGTTTTGATTGTGATTCTCCTGCCCTCGCTTGTACTTGTGTTGAGTTGTGTTGTGTGGTGCGCTAACCCTATCCGTGTTGGAATGCATTATAGAGCGACTCAGGGGAGGACACGGAAGGTGAAGGGGACACTAAATCCAATTCCCTGGTAAGACCTGGCACTTTCTAAAAATATGTTTGGCTACTATCTTTCTCTCATTCTTCTTGAAAAATATTTATGTTATGTGCAATCTTATCAAAGGGAGTGGTTTCTTTCATGTAGTTACTATCTTGATCTACGTATTATCTAGTCTTGGTAAGAGAAACTATTCTATTTTACTAGTATCTGCAGGCTATGTTCACTCACCATATAATCATTAAACTTCCGTTTCCTTAGTGCACGTTTTGTATTTTTAATTGTGTAAATGCTTGTGCAGTTGGTTCCAACAAAAAACTTTTATTAAGATTTATTTCTAAATAATTTCTTGCTGCAGCTAGCTATATTAGGCTTTACTAGAGCTGTAGATAGACCAATAGATAGATAATTGGATGAGCGAGCGAGCGTAGCGAGCGGAAGCGAAGACTTCAATTTCACTGACCCCCCAAAAAATTTAGCTCGGGTGTTTTTTTTTTTTTTTTTTTTTTTTTTTTTTTTTTTTTTTTTTTTCCGTCTGTTTGTTTGCTCGATTCTGGGCAAACGGCATACGCGATCTTGATGAAAATTTGACCGGACCTTCGTTTTCTCTGAACTTAGAGGTGTATTGTTTTTGGGTACAATCGAAGAAATATTTCTCATAAATATCGTACTTTTACGATTTTTTTTCGATTTTTAGTGCGATATTTTCGTGACATTTGGGCCGATTCTGACCAAACGGGTGGGGCTAGAACGTTCATATTTCACATGGACATTAATATTATGGTGATGTAGTACCTTTTGAAAGAAAAAGTTGAAAAAGTTAGCTAGAATCCATAGAAATAAAGCTTTTAATATAAGTTTTTTTATTTTTTGTGCGATATTTTCGTCACATTTGGGCCGATTCTGACAAAACGGGTAGGGCTACAACGTTCAGATTTCACATGGACATTAAGGTTATGGTGATGTAGTACCTTTTGAAAGAAAAAGTTGAAAAAATTAGTCAGAATCTACAGAAATAAAGGTTTTAATATGAGTTTTTTGAAGTTTATAATACCAATTAACAAATAACAATAGAAACTTGACAACAATCACCTCCACAATGCATTCAAAAAGCACTTGCAAAGGAAAAGTGCAAACAAACGCACAAAACGCAAAAAAAACTTACAAAAAAAAACGCTCATCCATCAACGCGGCGGGACTTTAGCGTTTTCCTAGTATGTATATTATTATATACCGGTAGTCATTATTTAATTGCTAATATCTATGAATTAGCCTAAGCTTAAGCCCTTTTCTAAACAAATTCATCCAAGGATTTTTAGTTTTTATTGAACTGTACTATTGTATTACATAAATATTACCCAATAGTAAAACAAAGGACTTGCTTGAACCGTGATTTGCTATGTATCGTGCTATTGTAGTACCACTAGGAAAACGCTTAAGTCCCGCCGCGTTGTTGGATGAGCGTATATGGTGCATTGAGATGCCATGTGTTACGCGGATTTTCTGTTGTTCTGTGAAAAAATCATTACTAAGTCGAAGATTTTTTTTTAATTAAATTAAATTATATAAAAAATTAACTTAATTTTATAATTAAATTAAATAAAAAAAAAATTAACTTAAGAGTCGGAAGCAGGGCCGAGCGCTTTCAAATTTTGCGGTGACTACCTAAACTAAATCGTCCGCTATCGGTAGCTCTGCCAATACAGTTGCGTCTTCTCCCCTTGGGTCCTAGGCTACCCGCATTACCAGCCACGTTTCAAACCACGAGATATTATTTGGTGACGAGTTGGATGATTTCATGCGACTGACTGCCACATCCGAAGTTTTTAATGACAAAATAAATAATTAT
Source organism: Sweltsa coloradensis (assembly GCA_024449915.1). Classification (NCBI taxonomy): domain Eukaryota; kingdom Metazoa; phylum Arthropoda; class Insecta; order Plecoptera; family Chloroperlidae; genus Sweltsa; species Sweltsa coloradensis. The sequence goes on along the minus strand of JAMZAV010008949.1, from coordinate 12,884 downwards.
AATGTACATCTTGTGAAAAGAGACGTAAATTACACTCTAGAAATATCGACAGAACGTTTTATAACTATTAAAGTGTCCTAATAGTCATGACAAATGTTTACGCTTATCGCAAGTTATCGTGCATCTGTATAAATATCACTCTAGACCGCACGCTTACCGTGGTCATTGTTGGCCTAGTGGTTAGAGCTCGTTTTGCATGCGAGAGGACGTCGGTTCGAGCCCCGTCTAGGAAAACTTTTTTACTTTTTTTTACTCATTCCATTATTGTTGTTCACTTATAATTTGTGACGGAAACAATTTTTATAACTTTCCAGTGCAAATTACTCTAATGGCGAAGGCTTTCTCGCATCCGTGCAGCGGCCATCGGCAAGTTATGAAAGTTGGACCCCTACCGGCGGTAGAACAAGATGACATTATACTTTTTAGAAAGCCTAATTCAAAATACATACCATAAACCGTATACGAAAAGAATCCGCCTTGTTCTACATGCCGTTTTGAGCGCGCCGCGACGCTTCCGCATGACGTTTCACCCTTTTGATCCTTGTTCTAAATCAATAACTTTGTACGATTATTTAGAAGACGAATTGACCGTTCCAGTGAATACCCACATTTACCCATTAAAAATAGTTTAGAGTATTTAAATTGGTCTAAAACGCAAAAATGTGACTTATTATCAATTTTACTTTGATATTCAATGCCAATTTACGAAAACGTTTGAAAACATATTGTTGGTTTATCAGTCTTAAAAACATGCTGTCACATGTGTTATAATACTTCAATGCACAGATAGTTATACGAAGTCGCTGAGATAGTGCATGACATGCGTTTGTTCGGCCGCGCGTCTTATTTACTTCCGCTGTCGCGCAGTGTTCACTGTGAGTTCCGGGCGCCGAACAGAACACATGTAACAGACAAATTGGCAATAAAACTTCTAACATAATTTAAATATGTAATAATTTGAATCAATTACTTAAATTTTCTGACACATGTCACGTCAAATATTAATTTATTATGTAGCACGTAGGCATGTTAAAGTGTGCATGACATTCTTGTATGGCTTCTACTGGAACGTAATCTAGGGCGACGGTCGTTCGCCCGCAGCCAAGCTAGGCGATGGCTAACTCGACCCTGTTTACTCCCACCCGAGTTGGGGGGTTTTCAGCTATCTGCACACGCCGCCCCGAAAAATTTACAATCTTGAAACTCGGTGTATGACCTGATATGTGGTTCATGATCTACAAAAAAAAAAATCAGCCCGATCCGATAACCAGTTCTGTGTTAAAATATTGCGTAAAATCGAGGAAAAACTTTCCGGCTTGCTGGGTGGGTGGGTAACTAAAGTTTATCTATCCTTGAGATACAAAGTGACCATCCGCGGACGAGACCGGGACCGGTCGTCCCGTCTATTGTCTGCATTTTTCTCTTTCCACCTTTTTTGCGTGACCGAACTTGGGAGCGAACATGGGTTTTTTCTACCTGCCTCCACACATTTCAAATCTATTGTGATGAAATAATGTATTCAGCGAAATATTTTTTTTAAATTGCATGTATTTAAATGATGGTAAATGGTTGGCTTAGCGCTTGTCAACAGGCGAAATGATCTTACTTCTTTTCTATGCGAAACTAGGGAGAAAGAATGAAATGCTTGGCTCAACTTCTATATCCACAGCATTCACAGCCAAAAACTTTGAAGGAGAGCTTGGCTGCCGTTTTTTTTTTTTTACAATTTTTTTATTTGGGGGGTATTAAACTACCAAAAATATTTGTGATGTTACCAAAACACGTTAAATATTAAAATTGTAATTGAAAGGGTAATTTTATTAATACTATGTTGGCCTATACCTGATTGTTATTATCAATTAGTTAGTTTTGCTCATTAGTTTTGCTCATTGCTATAAGGTTTAAACCTCACAATAATGAATATAGTATATCAGCTTGGTGCAAAAACATTCTCTCGGAAGGTTTGATGTCCACGATACATGGTTCTTCGTCATTATTGTTTTCTTGAACAGTCTCTTCGACCTTAGACACTTTTTATAAAGTTTCACCGACACTTACCAGCTCTTGTAGAGTAAATCGGTTTTACTGGGGGTTTTACTACTGGTGTATTTTGTTTTTTCAATAGCACAAGATAATTGATCAACAGCCCAACGGCAAGAATAGTGGAATTTCACATTAAGTTTTCAATATGTATCTTCATACGGTAACAGATACGAGTAAAAAACATGTCTTTTTGGTACAGGTCGATAACTGACTCAATGTCTAACAATTTGCCGTCACAAAAATAGACAGTGTCTGATCAAATAGACAGTGTCTGATCGATACTGGTTCGTCAACCATAGCTACAATTCGTATAAACATAGATCTTGAAACACAGTTTACGCATTTTAGTAATGCATTAAGAAAGTTATATCATCTACTCCATGAAATTAATGTTCGATCATGTTGATAACAATAATATGGAATCGAATTTGGTGAATACTATTAGGGGTATATAATACGATCCAGTCATAGTGCTATAAAAAGAATATTATCTTGATTTATATCTAGGTGCCAGTTAGGGCGCCGCAGCCAAGCCGCGGTGCGCTATACACTCAGGCACCTTATACAGCAAGCAGATTTGAGGTGATTTTTTTAGATCTCATTTCTTTTGAGTGTGTAAGGTTTGGCTGTATTTTTACAAGTTTTTGTTATGTGTGGGATAACAAACACGCAAATTATCTCTAAGCACGGAACAAACAACAATAAACGTTGTGTACTGCTACAGTAGCATACAACCAGACGGACTTTAAATTCCAAATTGTATTTACAGTGTTGGCCACACTATTCAGTTTTAAAAATTCCATCAATGAAGCCGCTCTGTTTTAAAGAAATTATTATATTTGTGATGCAAGACTGCGATGCAGCTTTGTTCCTGCATTTATTTGCTGTCGATTGACAAAAGCAGTAACGAAATGTTCAATTGACCTGAAATATAACATAGCATTATATAAAAACTTACACAGCTAAATCACCAAGACATTTGTTGATACCTACATGGCCGAATGGTAAAGTATGAGCGGTTTGGCGCTTATATATCTCACAATGTGCTCGTCGCGACAGCGGAAGTAAATAAGACGCGCAGCCGAACAAACGCATGTCATGCACTATCTCGGCGACTTCGTATAATTATCTGTGCATTGAAGTATTATAACACATGTGACAGCATGTTTTTAAGACTGATAAACCAACAATATGTTTTCAAACGTTCTCGTAAATTGGCATTGAATATCAAAGTAAAATTGATAAAAAGTCACATTTTTGCGTTTGTGCACAAACACTATAGTGACATATTTTTATTATATTTTGTTCCCCGAAAAAATTCAAAACTTCCTAAATGAATATAAATTTGTATCATAAGACTTATATTATTTCTATTATGGTAAGTTATCAGCATTTGTAAGGTAGCGTCAAAAATGTATAGGCCTAACGATTTTTATTACGTTTTCACACACGAGCGCGACCCGGCACCTCCACCAAAATCATTAATAATACTCGCAAACCCCTAGAGAAAATGAATTATCTTCTTGGAAGTGGAAGAACTTTTTCATTGTTTTTACTAAAGTATTATCAGAGGAGCATATTTTTATAAAACATTATCTTTCCATGCACGGTATAGTTAAGAAAATACCAGGTCACTTTCTCACTAAAATTGCAAACCGGTACAAAAACGTAATTTTTATTAGTTTCTTGGGACACCGGTACAAGTGTTATGAAAACGGTACTGTACCGGTCAAACCGGTGGTCACCTGATTTATTCTTCACTACATAATATCATGCGATAATAAAATAATGTCAACATAATTACTTATAGTTAATTTCTCATGATACATCAAGCAAGCGGTGGATGCAGTGCTTTTCAAAACAGATTTCCTAGAAACAAAAGCTACCTTCTTTTGTTTATTTTGTTTACAATCTGTACCTAGTTCCCAAGATACAATGCTTTTTATTAAATTTGCTATGGTTACTGTCGTCATGTTACGAAAATTATATGAACATAAAAACAAAGTAAGTTTCACTGGTAAGGGTCACTGGTAGGGCTCGACATTTGCGTTGTACGGGGTAGGCCCTACCTCACGATGGCGATATCAGACTGTGATGACGTCAAAGCTGCCGTTATCGGCTTTCGTCCATGCGATCCTAACGCCCAGAACGCGGAACTCTGTGCAGCCATCAAATCCCATTTTGGGCCTACTTCTGAGCCGTTTTGTGTAACTTTTACTGATGTAATTTAACGATTATGACCATAATTATGGTTCAAACAATATCAAATTTCACCACAGTGTTCAGAATAGTAAAATTAATACCGCGCTGTCATGAAAAATGGATATTACTTATTTCAATGCAGTAAAGTTCATCAAGTTCCAAAGTTATCATTTTTTTCCGAAGCAATAACCGACCAAAGAAAAAAATAGACAAATCCGATGTGTTCAAAATTTATTTTTGAGTATGGTTGAATTTTTTCATAATTATTTGATCATAACTGTAGAGCTTGTTATTTTATTTCTAACACTCTGCAGCCGCGCCTGAAACCTGTCTATGCATTAGGCTCTTAATTGTTTTAATTAATCGTAATTTTTTAAAAAGAAAAAAATCGTAAAATTGCAATTTGCATAAGAAATAATATAAGATTGCGCTCAAATTTAACACGAATATATTAATTCATGAAATTAAGGTTCTGTAAAAAAATCATTACAATAGGATAAAGCATGTAGGTGTTATAAGTCAAAGAATTGTTTTTAAAAAGAAAAAAAACATAAAATTTTGATTTTCATGAGAAATAATTTTTCGATTACGCTCAAATTTCACACGAATATCTTAATTCATAAAATTAAGGTTCTGTGAAAAAATCATTACAATCGGATAAAGCATGTAGGTGTTATAAGTCGAAGAAATTTTTTAAAAAAATCGAAAAAAATCGTAAAATTGCGTTTTTTATGTGAAAAATTTTTCCGATTGCGCTAAAAAACGTGGCAGTTCTAAGTTCAGAGATTTCGAAGGTCTCCATAAAATTTCATTGCAATCGGAGTATCGGTTTAGCCGGAATCGTGTTAACAAACACACAAAAATACAGAAAGAAAGAAAAAAAAAAAACATTCCGGATTTTTTTCTCCAGTGTAGTGAAATGGAATCTTCGCTTCGCTCGCTACGCTCATCCAATAAGTTACTTATTATTAACTAGCTATTATTAGTTGTTTATATAATATGTATAAAATACTTGAGTACTTAAGTATTTAAGAATTTTCAATTTGTCAAAATCTTCAACCGACTTTCACTGTCCTTAGTAGTTCATACTGTTGGCGCATTGGTGTGTCAAAACTGAAAATAGATTTAAAATATGGCAACAACTCATTAACCCGGATATATATTATTATAAAACTGAAAATGTTTTCTAATCCCGCAAAGGGGTAGCTTTTTGATATTGTCCGTGATCTTTATTTATCCATTACCATTGAGTTAATAGTTAATAGGGACTTAAAGAAACATCACTACCACCACTTAAATAAAAATAAATAAATAAATTGTATTTAGAGTCTACCCACTCAGTTATATAACTGATTTTCAGTGGGGGACAGTAAATCAAAGCGACCAAGCCAACCCTGTAGGCCCCGACGCAATCGACGAGCGAGCGATAACCAACCAAAGATCAATATTTTTAATAGGAAATATAGCAATCAGTGGTATGGACAGTGCGAACACCCGCGGAAAAACGCCAGAATCAACAAGGCCGATTCAGAACAACTCTGAATTTATTATGTGCTTCGTTGCTAGGACTTTAACTGTTATGTATGTCCCCCTACTGAGGTTGGACATTGCTAAGCTACATCTAGGTACTAGTTGCATACAAGCATTTACATTTTAAAGGCTATCATTGGATGGCTTTTTCACTATGCATGCCATACTGGAAGGCCACAGTTTGCAACATGTTGCCTCATCCTCTTCCTGTTGTTTTATGTTAATGTTGGTTCACTCATGTGCTTTCTCCTCACCAACCCCCTCAATCTCTAGTACAGTCCTTCCCCCTCTCCTTCATTGACCCGCCTGGACCTGTATTATTGGCGAGTCTTACTCTTAGTACACTGTTAAATATTTCATGCTTATTTTAAATAGGGCTGGGCTATGACATAAAGTTCAAATATCGATAATTGTCAAAAATTTCGATATCGATATCGATATATCGAAAGCAATACACGTATTTTAATATCCCCTCCCACATAACAGTTTGCAGTGAAATGAAAAACAAAGTATTTCTAAACCATTGTATTTATTGATTAATTACATTTGGGTGGTTATTAACTGATGAAACTTTTAATGAAGGGTATTTTTGTTATTACCGTATCGGTCCGAATATAGCGCGATGTTTTTTTCCGAAAATACAATCTCAAAAACAGCACTCGCATTATTTCCGCGCGCTTGCATTTGAAATAGCGCCTGGCTACCCGCAATACAACTCGCGCGCATCGGCTGCTGCGCTTCGCCCCGCCCACCCACTCGATGCCAGCCGAACTCGGGCGAACCTAGCCGACGGCCTCGACCAGACCAGCTGTCTGCTAGTCGTCGCACAGTTTTTTTTTTTTTTTTTTTTTTTTTTTTTGATTGTTGATTGATTCTTTATTGCATGTTAAAATTCACATTTTACAATTATTGGTCAAGCCCCCAATGAGCCTAGCGGCTCGCTATAGGGGGCTTTCAGCAATGGATTACAAACGGTGAGAGGTGAAGCAAGCCAAGATACATGAAAATATGAAATTTAAGGATTTGCAACATTTTTTAAGACACTGTAAAGTATGAAACTAAATTGAGCTACTCTAATATATGTTATAAAATTAAATTAAAGTACAAAAGTCGGTAGAAAATCTGAAATGAGTATATGTGAATTTAGGCCAATTGGCCTAGGCATGACATAAAGCATTTTTTTTTTTTTTTTAGGCTTATGGAGACTTATAAAATATTCCTAAGTTATAATATCCTATGTAGTTATTGGTAGTGAGTAATGAGTATTATCCTCATTGTTTCCAGTTACCTATGTGCTGTATTTAAGAAAGAGAAAAAAACTTATAACTTACAGCTGAATAAATGTAGACAAGGGTTAAGAAACAATTGTAACACTAAGTGATAATTGATACAAATATTATGCTACCTACCTATTTACATGCATGGTAGTTACATATAAGTCTATGCATATGCATTTTGATGTCGACTGACCGACTGTTCACATATTTATATATATTACCAATGGATTAATTATCAGAAACAAATCTGAAGCTAGGAGAGTGTTCAGTTTAGTCCCCTAAGAGCCAGTCTTTTAATCTTTTTTTGAAGCTACCAAGACCATGTGTGGAAGACAAGGATTTGATAGCATTCGGCAGGTATTGTATATTTGGTAGCCATGGAAATAGATAGAATTTTTACCGTGGTTCGAGTTTACTGAAGTAAGGTATAGGTTATTTCTATTTCGGGGTGTGGTGACCATGAGAAGGTGTTTGCAGGGTGTGTGTTGTATAGATCAATTTATTGACATATTTATGGATAATTAAGCAAGTTTCATATTTATTAATTGAGTTGATGTTTAGAATGTTACGCTGTTTGTAAAGTGAGTTTGTAGGAGTTAAGAAGGGTAGGTTGTATATATATTTAATGGCTCTATTCTGAAGGTCTTTAGGGGTATGCAAGTGGGTTTCATAAGTATGTCCCCATACAACATTTAAATACTGTAGCTGAGAATGTATGAGAGAGAAATAAATACTTCTCCTGACGCATGGTGGAACACAGTATGACATTTTAAAACAGAATTCCAATGATAGGAGAGATTTTTTTGATAATCTGGTTATATGAGCATCCCATTTTAGGTGTTTATCAAAAAATATTCCCAAGTACTTTATTATGTCAGCTTCAGATAATGGAATGTTATCCAGAGTGGGAGTTACCATATGTGCTCGATTTTTATGTGTAGATGAAATGATTATATAGTTTGTTTTTTTGATATTAAGTGTAAGTTTGTATGATTTAAGTAATTCTGAGATGAGGTTAAAAATCATGTTGCATGTCATTTAGAAGAGAATCTAGATCTGGACCGAAGTAGAAGATAGAAGAGTCGTCAGCAAAAAGTTGTAGTCTTCCTTTGAGCTTTAACTTTCCTAGACTTTTAATGTAAATTAGGAAAAGGATTGGTCCCAGTGTAGATCCCTGGGGAACTCCAAGGGGGTTATGTTCATGATTACTTTGAGTGTCACATATATTAACGAACTGGTGCCTGTTTGAGAGAAAACCTCGGAACCAGTCATTGGCAACTCCGCGTATGCCTGCCCTTTGAAGTTTATTAAGCAAAATGTTGTGATCAACAGTATCGAAGGCTTTAGTTAGATCAAGAAATAACCCTGCTGTATAATTACCTTTATCTAAATTAATTTGAATCTCAGTGACTAAATCTAAAACAGCAGAAGTTGTATTCGAGTTTTTCCTAAAGCCATATTGACCCTTGTAAAAGAAATTAGTGTGTTCTAAGAACGATTCTAGTCTGACTTTAACAATATGTTCTATTATTTTTGAAATTGCAGGTAAGATTGAGATTGGACGGTAATTTGACATATCTGCTCTAATACCATTTTTGAAGATGGGTACAACTCTGGCAATCTTTAGTTTAGTAGGAAAAGTGCCCGATGTAAAAGAAGCATTGATGATTTCTACTAGATACGGTGCTATGATTCTCTTAGCATAAATGATAGCCTTGGTAGTGATGTTGTCATAACCTGTGGCTTTGTCTGGTTTAAATTTACTGTTAATTACTTCAATCACTTCGTTTGTATCAGTTGGAGAAAGAAAAAAGGAATTTGGTTGATCATCAGGTTCCGGAAGGATAATGTTAGGTGTCGGAATTTTACTGGATAGGGTACTTCCAATACTAGTAAAATAGTTGTTGAATGCATTAGCAATATCTTGTTTGTTAGTTATCATTTGTCCGTCATCAGTTAGGAGTTTCCCACATGGTTCTTTGTTATTGTTCACTCTGTTAAACAGAAGTTGATTTATGAGTTATTGTTGATCACGTCGTGACCTAGCTTGACCTACATGGACTTTGATCGTCGGGGTTGTCTATCTACGTTGCTAAGAGTCTACGTAACGTAATAATGAGTGATGATGAAGAAGGAGAAGATGAAATGGCTCAAGATGAACAAATGAAGACTGCTGATCGCGTGGAAAAGAAAGGTTCCTCTGCCTTACAAATCAGCAAGGAATTGCGAAGGAGCTACGACGTAAACTTCAAAACAATGAAGACCAGGAATCAGACTGGTGAACTGTGGACTGTGGTTGGCATATGTGAGCTTGTGGCTTGGCCCTACCCTGTTAAAAACCATAGGCCTAGGCCCTAACAGGCCCTAACATTGTTCAAAATGTTTTGTGGTAAGACGGACACGGCCGGCCGGCCGGCTGGTTATGCGCGCGCAGCGGGTGAAGGGACAAGTGTAGCGACGAGTGGTAAGGGGAGGAGATGAAAGGTGATGAGAACAAAAGTTTTAAAAGTTATAATATTTTTTCACAGGCAATTGAAACGTGGAACATTAGAAATCATAACTTGATTTTTGAAAAAAAAAAAAAAAAATTTTTAGACTTTTATTTTATTTTTAAATTAATTACTTTTTTTCGATATTTTTTCGATATTCAACCAAATATCGATATCGAAAAAATCGGCTCATATCGATATCGTATCGAAATATCGATTTCTTTGCCCAGCCCTAATTTTAAATTGGGTTTGTATTGCATGTATGTAGGCTATAGTAGTGCAAATAGTAGAAGCGGAAAACGTGACTTTTAGTTCTTGCCAGGATGGAGACGGTGATGGCAGTTCTGCATTCGATGCAATCGCCGCCAGCAACCAGCTTACCCCCGAGAAGAAACCGGTCAGCCTTTCAAGATTAAGACTGGGGATGGTCAGTAATACATGTTCAGTTCTGTATTTCACTAATGATAAGTTAATAACAAAAGCACTGCATATTATTTAGGGGCATAGACTTTGTTGCCAATAAAATAAAGATAGGATTCAGTTGTGTAAAATTAGATGCGTTTGTTTCAGTCCACTAATAGTAATTTCTAGGGATGCACATCAATCCTGTTTTCATTATCGATTATCAAAATAGTAATGTCATTATCGAATCGATAATATTGATATTACCAACAAAAAATTCAAGCCCGTTCCGACATAGATTGATTCTCAAATGTGACAAATGAAATTCTACACAATACAATCTCATGCCACTCGCTGCCTCGTCCTGTCTGTGTTGTCTTTGTTTTTGCCTCCCGCTATTGCCTAAGTTTGATCCCAAACATAAATCTCGAGTAAGACATCTTATGTGACCTATCTCTGACTGCCCAAGGGGGAATAACGAATTATTTATTTCGGGCCGTTTTCAACCAATTATTGATATGTCGATCATCGATAATGACTTCATATTATCGATATTTGAGATTTTATCCAATAATCGATCAATAATATTGATTATTGTGTGCATCCCTAGCAATTTCAGAATACTTCCTCCACTTTTTTACAAGGTGGACCGAAATGGTGTTCTTTTGTAACAATTTCTCCACCTCCACCCTGTTAGTTTGTACCACTGTGGATTGGTTGGCTCCACTCTCTCCACCAACTATTTAGATGATGAGTGGAAAACATACATGCACCAATCATTGCAAGTCAAAACACAAGCAACATTGCATTCCTAAAGTTTTACTTTAATGACGATAATACTGCGATAACGCACAATGGATATTATGTATTCGACATTGAAAAATGTCTCAGTTGTACGGGTAGTAGCACCCCTCAGCACTTCTACCTCCACCCAACCCAGATGAAACAAGTGCACTGTAACAAACACAACAATTGTTTTTTTCAGTAGTATAAGAGTTTGTTTAGACAACAGAGTGGCTTTTTATCATGCTGTTGATACACCATTGATGGACGCTGTTGTTCTGCCTCTTCTAGACGTGGACGGCCTGATCTGCCAGTCTCTGCTGCTGGGCAATACGGAGGCTGCCGTAGAGTTGTGTCTCCAAGACGACCGTATGGCAGACGCCATCATACTTGCCATGACGGGGGGGAGCGACCTGCTAGCCAAGACGCAGTATCGATACTTCCAGGTGAGCTAGGTTCCGCAGGCACTACAACTTTAATTAGTTTATCGTGTTATATTTACTCCATAAATTATAATAATAGGCCTACATACCATCAAAGTTATATTTTCCTTTTTCAGGGATTGTTACTTTTATAAATTAATTGCTGTTATTGTCTTGATTTATAAATTCAATTTACTTGCTACCCAATATTGTGGTGCTATTCAAAGTGTATTAGTTTTATGGAAACTGCAATTTCAACAAATCTGCCTTTAGATTGCTGGCCGAAATCTAGGCTGAAATGTTACAAACAGTTCTGAACTGACGAATGAATCTGAAGTAGGCTATCAATATTCTGGGTCAACTGAGTGGGTCTACTGTAATGGTGGTAGGTCCTACCTAAGTACTAATTGTATTTACATTGCTGTCTAACATTTCTGTTTCAGAAAACACAAGGCTACCTGTCTTCGCTGATCAGCGCTGTAGTGACTGAAGACTGGAGTCAAGTAATACGTTCTTGTGAAGTTGAAAGCTGGAAAGAGGCCCTTGCGGCTGCCCTGACTCACACTAAGAGCGAAGAGTTGCCTGGACTATGTGGTGAGCGGAAACACTTAACATCTCTTTGTTCTGTGCACGGTGCACCCATTACAGAGAACAAAGCATCACTACCAATTGTGACGAAAGCATTTGCATTTTTTCTTTGGAGCGTATAATTATATTACGTTCTTCTGGCACACCGCGACCGTGTAGAGTCTGTAATTTGTCTCTCAATGCTCTACTGTTATCACTTTTAATACATTTTTTTGTCCATCTTGGAACTAGATTATACTCTAGTCTAGAGTAATTGACTAGGGCTGTGCGAGTACTCGAATTTTCGAGTACGAGTCGAGTTCACGGCGAGTTCGAACAAATCCGAGTTTCATTTAATTTGAACTCGAATATTCGAGTGTCGGTAAAAACAGCATTTTCATTTACCGACCCGTCAAAAGTTACGTGTTGCCTCCGTTAGATAGCAGCACACGCGGCAAAGTTCGTGATACACGATAGTCGAACTCTTTCTGACGTGAAACTCGTTTTGATTGGCCGGCTGAACTTTGCGAGATCCAATTGGAGCTAGTCATACGTCACATGCGAGCGTTGATTGGCTGTTTTTGTGAAATCATGCACGTCATCCGTGTATCACCACTTTTGTGTCCGAGATGTATGTTGACAACAAAAATGGCCACGATTCACGAGGCAAGAGCAGAGGCGAGCTAGATGATTCGTAAAAATATGCGGCGGACTAGGCTTGGGCGTAATTTCTTTATTAAAGCATAGGCCTAGCATAAAATACAATTTCGAAATATTCATGAGATGGAACACTTGTCACAATGCAGGTAAACATTCAAACAACACACGGCATGACAGTACCAGTGACAACAGGTATTAGGCCTAGGCCCTACTAGCCTAGTTGCCAGAATTTCTTCTGGCCAAGATTAGGCCTAGTATACTTTGCCGATCTTGGGCCCTAGCTAGGGTTACAAACTCACATCGCCATACCAAAATGCACCCATTACTGTACAATAAGCCTAGATCTAACCTATGGCACCCTCCAAAACCAAGGTTAGTTGTAGGCCTAGTAGAAAGTCTGAATAGAGAATACATTTCTCTCAATTTGGAATAAACTCGATTTGAACTCGAATTGAACTCGAAAACCGAACATTTGACTAAACTCGAACTCGTACTCGACTCGAATTGAA